>VDFB02036856.1:180532-239507 GCA_007258455.2 Sequoia sempervirens | reverse complement strand
GGACCAATGTGGGATCAAAAACAAGCCAATGAGTTGAGGACACTTGTCATCATGTGATTAGCTGATGTATATGCAAGATTTGGGAAGAGTGCCCAAGAGGGGGAATTTTTGAATTCAAATTTGCAATAAATTTTGAGAGGGGGACAAGAAAGGAGAGCAATAAATGCCCTGTTTGACTTGTCATGTTGAAAGAAAATGAGGTTTTAATAAATCAATAAAATTGATTTATTGTGCAAGTGGCTAGATCTAGATAATGCAAGTGGGATGGGATTAGCATTAGATCAGGATTAGATGATGGTTATGCTGATTAATGCTGATTAGATGATTTGACTTTCAAGACTTTGATAATTGATTTATTTAAATTAGAAAATGATGGAATATAATTTAAGATTTGATTTAAATGAAGTCCTGATTTATTTAATTTAAATGGATGATGCAAGATGAAGGTTGAATGATAATGTTTATTTGATAAATGGGATTATTTAATGAATGGATTAAAGTGATGAATGGGCCTAATGCAACACCTAGTTCAGTTGATGAATGAACCTAATCAAATGCAGAATGTTAGTTTTGCATGTCTACAGATATATATCTATATATATATATTCTTTGGTTTCTACATTGCAAAATGGCTAGGGAAGCCATAATCCAAAAAGTATACAATTATTTGAACTATTCTTTTACATATACAAAATGATAGCCTTTTTCAAGCTTATATACACACTATAGGCAGGTGGTCTATGCAATAGCAGGAAATAAAGAAAATGGGGAGGCATTTTTTTTAGGAACAGAGAGGGTTTTCCATCCAAGGGCATGAGAGGCAGCAATTGACGCATCAATGGTAGTGTCCACCTATTCCTCATCAGTAAGTTCTTCGGCAACAGAAGTAGCATCGTTCGGCACAACCGCCATTGGCAGGGGAAACACCAGGTTCTTGAAGTCAGTATACCAATCTACGTCATAGAACGGTATCATGTTGTAACTGCAGAAGAGGAAGTGCAAGGCCTGGGTAACCCTCTATCGATGCTTATCGCATGTCTAAAGGTGGAATCCACTAAGAAATGATAGCCATACAACAACCACTTCTTCCTCGATATAGCGACAGAGGTTGTTGGCTGACGGCAGACCTACCCCATATGCAATATGAGCAACAACTTCACCAAGGCCATTGAGGTACTTTCTGGGAAACATTTCTTTGACCAGCTTCAGGATGAGAGGCCTAGGGATGCCAATGTCTAACATAGATGCTACGAAGTGGGAACATGATATATCAGTATTCACATGATACTTGTTTTCGTATTCTACGCAGTCCTTACCCATAACCCATTGTATGGCTACCAAGACCAGGGAATGCTTATTCTTAGTCATTCTTTTTAGCCTCCTAGTAGAAACCTCCCCTAGAAATGTTGTTTGTGACTTATAAGAGGTTAGACGAATAGGATTATCCATGATTGTGACACTATGCTTATACATTTTAGCCAATACTAAATTTACCTATCACCTAGCCTATGAGAAAACTTGCTTAAAACTCTGCTAACAACCTATCACTGCTCAAATGCTAAGTATGATTTCCTCACTACTTACTAGCCTATTTATAGAAAAAATGACAAGACGCATGCTAATCTGTTTCAAGAAAACGTGATGATAGCTAGATGCCAACTTGAAAGGTGTGTCTACGTTTGCTCACATTTCCAGGCTAGTTGCATCTGCGGAGGTACAGTTCAATGCATTCTAGATTAATAGGAGCTAATTAATTAGTTCTAAAAAGGTGGCTCTCATCGACACTAAGCCGTACATCCGTAGGCTATTGTGTCATCTCACAGGTGTTTCCCAGAGCCCAAGGCAATATCCATATCTTTTCAGGTTGTGATCGTTTGCTTTGGCGTAATCATTCCGGCCAGGATATTAATTACCAACACATACTAATGCAAGGTTAGAAAGAAAATTCCTAGCTCAAGTTTCAAGGGAATCACAACATATCACATGGTTTTCCAAATGCAATAATAAACCCCTACCACCTCAAAATGGCAAGTAGTTCATTTTGCACAAATTGTAAAATTAACGGTACATGCCGAATTAAATGCAAAAAGCATGCTTTTGTCTACCACCTTGAGGAAAGATAGCCAAATATTGCATGAAAAGGCTTAATAATTCAAAGTCTTTTCACAAACGCCAAAGCTAAAGGTGTAGAGTTATTTTTCTTTGTCGTATCCAGAGCCGAGAAAAATTGCAGAGTCCAAAACTCGCAAAGGTCTTCATCCAAAAAGAAATGTCAGAGAGTTCATCTCAGCCAATACAAAAGGAAATTGGCCAAGAGTTTTTTATAGCCATACGGTCATCAGAAGACGTGTATGTCTATGAGGATTTGGCGTATGCTACACCTGGTATACCAAGCAAGCCGAAGAGGGTGTATACAGAAGAGCTAAAAAGGCCTAAGGATTGCAGAAACAAGAAAAGGGTTGAAGAGAAATGGGATAATATCTATGATCCACGGCTCGCAAAAAACCCTAAGTCCTTAAGAGAAGCAGCTTGTGCAAGGTTGATGGCACTAAAGGCAGACAAGTCTATAACAATGAAAATTTGGTACAGTGGTCTTCCATAATACATGGTACCATTGGTGCACTACTGCCTGCAGATAGTTGACACTACCATCCAACATTATAACCCTAACACCCACTACATCGAGGGCTGAAACTTAAGGGTTCACATCACCCCACAGGCCATCTAGCATATGCTATGAATCCCAGACCCAAGTAAAAGAAGAGAGAACATTGAGTCCTTTTACCTTAGCAAAGGAGAGAAAACATGGAGGGCGATAAAAAAGAACTCAGAGTTCTTGTTGGAGGAGACTGGTAAGAAAGGCATCCCAGCCACTAAACTGCTAAGTATTCTATTGTGGCGCAGTGCGTTACATGAGGATTTGCAAGATGCCATGTCCATGCTAGCTTTTATGTACGGCCGAGACTCCGATGAGATGGTGGAAAATTTTCAACTGGGACTGGCATTCCAATTCTACAAGCAGCATGATACCTTCTGGTATGATTTTCTTGAGTTCATGGTAGATGAAATGATATGGTAAATAAAGAATTACCCTGTGGAGGGAAAGTTTAGATTTCTTTCTTTCCTGGTTCACATGTTTCTACATCAAAACCCTGATTTCTTCGCCCGGTATTTTGAATTATCATTTTTTGATGAACGGGGTAAGAGGAAGCTAATGTCCACGTGGACACCTTTTCTTTCTGTATCATATGATTATTATGCATTTTCGGACTATTTCATAACTCCAGTCTTGCATGATTTAATTGAAGAATGTGACATAATTCGGCTCGACAAGGAGCAAACTAGATATATGCTGAGATTCACTCCCGCCTGTGACTGTTCTTAGGAACAGATTTCACGATTCTCCAGATGTGGGGCTTCACTGGTCAACCTCTCCTGCTCCCAACTATGTCATAGATAGGGTGCTCGCACTAGAAATGTATCGGGAGGATTTCATGATTCTCCGAATGTGGGGCTTCACTAGTCAACCTTTCCTACTCCCAGCCTATGTCACAGATAGGGTGCTCGCACTAGAAATGTATCAATAGGAGAGTATCATTGATTTTACCTTCTGCAGCAGTAAAAGTGTCAAGAAAAAGGGATTCTTCCCTTGTCTGAAGAATTTCAAGTCAGTAACTCTGTTAAAGAAACAATCGGACCAGTTATTGGAGGATAAACTGGCTTATTTAGGGTTGGTGTTGGTAAATGATAAGTGGGATTACAACCCTTTCAATGAATTTTTAGAGCCACACATGAAAGTTGCACATGTTCCCCGACCTTACTGTGAGAACTAATGTAACCCGTGGGCAGACAAGGATGAAAATTTTGTTGAATTGGTGCGTATTCCTATGCCAGATACTAGAGGGCCATGGCACAAGTTCTACTTTGTTGTGGAGGTGGCCAAAGATAATGTCCACATAGAACACGCCATGTACAATAAGTTGAAGAAGGATGAGGAGTGGCCTGTTGAAAAAATAGAGGCTTTCTGGAAGTATCGCCAAGAGACAGGGCAATTGGATGCCCCTTACGGCAGTCTAAAGAATGACAAGGAATTTGAAAAATGGTGGAATGAGGGCCACCCCACCCCGAGCTCTAGTATTAATAAAAGCAGAGACCCAGGGGACAAGTCCGAAGAGCAGGAAGAAGAAGCAGCGGCATCTGCCTCCTCTGCGCCAAAGGAGAAAGGCCCCAGACAACCCACCTATGTGGCCACGAATCTGTGCTTTAATATATCAAGGGTCTCGCATACACTCACTTGGACTGCTAAACTAGCCAGGTTATCACTGCAACAAACGACAATAGCTGTCAAGGCTCGAGAGACCTCACCTGCAAAACAACAGCGCATAGAGAGCATTATCGAAGAAGGTCCGCAAGAGCCTACCGAAAGAAAAGTGCTTGCATCTAGCCAGGAGCCTACAGCTGAGGAGGAGTCACTGACTATTCTAGAACCGCCATCGACTAGCCAACAGGTAAAATTCACTCCTTCTTCCCTTGCTTCTCATTCCTTGGTATCTACCCCTGCCTCAACAGCGATCCCTACCATGAGTACTAGCCCTCTACCTTCCACTTTTAATCCAACATATTTAGGAGATTTCACTCATTTTTTGCAGACCACTCCACTCGGCCTTACTCCTCCGTGGACCCTTACACCCGCTGCTGCCGCTTAGACTCTCCTTGCCTCGCTTTTCAAAAATGTACCCCCTGCGAGTGCCCCTTCTTTTTTTTCTATTATTGCGGATCATCTTCCATCGCAACAGGTTGGCACCACAGTAACAACTCCTCCCCCATCCCATCCTATGAGTCATACGGCTGATTCACCGATTCAGTCATTACAAGTGACTAGCCCTTCTATTGGGCCTCAAACCAAACTTTGGAACGTGCCCCACTTCTCCCTGCAAACTGTCACTCTCCAAAAGAAACAAATGTCTATGCCTATGAGGATTACCTATCCCTATGCCCTACCTTCTGGTGTTCCTTTTGAAGGACTAGTTTTGTCGCCAACCAAATTTATAGCATAGATTGATTGCGGAAAGGAGGCACGTGCAAGTAGAATGCAAAAGCGTAAGGCAAAAGATGATAGTGCTTCTGCTGAGCCAAAAATATAGACTCTTTATGATGAGGCCCAACAGGAATTGAAGTTTGCAACCATGTACCCGGAAGTAACCAAGCCTCAAGGGGAAATGCACCCGGAAGATTATGAGATATATGCGGTAGGGCTTGACATGAAGGTGGCCTGACCGTAGGATAAGGATGAAATCATGGAGGAAACACAATAGGTAGTCACTTCTGACTTCCTTAAAACTCACCGCCCGCTAAAGAAGAAGGATGAGCAGCTTAAAGCAGCAAGAGAAAGGGTTAGTTTTTTGGAGAAAAAAGAGAAATCCCTGGAAGTGGATGTTGCCCATATGACAGAAAGGGCACTGGCAGCAGAGGATGAGAGGAACAGACTTTAGGGTGAACTTGTGAAGACTCAGGCTACTGACCCTGCCATGATAAAAGAGCTATAGTCTAAGAATCAGGAGATGAAACAGAATTTGCAACCGGAGAATGAAGAGTTGGAGCAACTTCGCCTTGAGTATAGTCAAGGAATAGCATAGAGGAATGAAGCTTTGGAGCACCAACAGGCTCAATATGAGAAGAAAATACAAGAAAATGAGGCTGAATTTAAGGGTCTAAAAATTCAAATAGAAGAACTCCAAGATACAAAGTCTTTTCTGGACATACACTTAGCAAATCACTCTCGAGCCAGGGAGAATTGGAATAAAGAAATGAGCAGCTCTGCGAAACAGCTAGCGTCCAAGAAAAAGAAGGAAGAATTGGTTGAGGCCATTATTTTAAAGGACACAAAGATTTTTTTCTCTTAAAAGCTCTCTCCTATCTTCCCCTACATAGCCAGACATCATTCTGTTGGTTAGGTAGTTGTACATCTCTCATTGGGAAAAGATTAAAGTTTTTTTCCTAACATTGCAGCCTACCCTCTAATTCATCGCCAAGGCATCAAAGCTGAGCTAGGAGGCTCATGATACGATTGAGAAGTTCCCACAGTTCATCTTGGAGAATGTTTTGGAAGCAAAAGATCTGCTCACCGAGCTATACTTGGTCTCTGATGAAAATCTTGCCAGAGCGGGTATTGAAGATGGGGATGCTACTACCCAAACGAAAAATAAGTTCATCCATTTCCACTCCACCTTCCAGCACACTAAAGCAACCACAACTATTTTGAGCAAGACACTAGATAGCATACGAGGGAGTTTCTTCGAGCTACACAGGATGGGTTTGTCGTCCCCATTCCTTGAAAATGGCTCTATTGCCACGGCCGAGCAGATTGCAGAAAAGATAGAAGAGAAAGAAAATGATCTAGAGGCTTTCAAGGATTTCAGTTATCCTCCCACGGTGACCGACATTGAGGGAGTGATTCATCTTCTTGCACAACTACTATTTCATTGTGAAGCAGGGGTTGGTTTACCCAATGCACTGCCTCACAAAGAAACTATTGATCTAAGTGGAGCGCAGGAGAATTTTTGCAACATGGTGAAGCCATCTGAGGATGAATGGTCGCCTCTGCAGGCAGCTCTTTCCAATCTTTGACTCCATTATCTAATGAAATGGCACTCTAGCCTATAAACCAGAGCAATTTTGAGTTCTTCGTTCCTTAGTCGAAACGCCCCTGATAGTCGCCAAAAGTTGTTAATAAATATTTAACTAGCTCCCTTCAAGTGTATTTTCCTCTATGTGTCGGCCCATGTATCACAAAGTCAACTCAGCCTTTTAGCTAGGTTCTGCTCTCCTACTCCACATGTCTACTCCTCACAACTCCGAGTCTCTGCATTCCTTTCGCATCCCAGAGAACTCCGCTATGCTTCCACGTGTTGTGGTTGTGGGATACTTTTGATCATGCTCTCTTGTTGCCTCATCGGGTTCTGCTTAGGTGCCACGAAGCCCTCATTCCTAAAAAGTTTGGCGGGCCCCACAGTTGCTATCTATGGTGCACTCTTACTATGTGTCTGCTATTCACAAATCTTTTAGCAAGGAGACGAAGTAACAACCGCGGGTAGCGAAATGCTACCACGCGTCTCTTTTTCACTCGGTTGGTGATCGTTCCCTCCTTTATTGAAGAAGTGCTTCGCCCATTCGACATGTGTAGCATTAACGCAAGCCTTCAACAGCAAAGGAGAGAGGTTCATACGGGCAGTGAAAGGCTGCCATGTGCCTAGCCAGCGGATCTCATATTCGAGCGATAGGATAGACGAGCCTAATGATGCTATTGGCCATTGTGTGTCATCATCATTCACATAGGATGATGACACTTGTCTGATTAGGCCTTCTCGGGACCACCACCATCATTTGCAGAGAATGCACCTGTTCCTGGAGTGACCGGATACTTGGTTCCAGATCGATTCTGTTGCAACAACTTTGGGAATATTTTGATTCTTGCATCATTGCCAGGGGATTGCGAAATCTTTTTTGTTGCTGCTCTTTGAAGTGGTGGGGTTTTTTCCTACTATATATACTTTTCTCTATTGTGAGAAAGGTGTCCATAATTTGAAGGAAAAATTTTGGTTTTAGTAAAAGATGTTAGGCCTTTATTATTATTTTATTTTATTACAAAAACTCTCAGACTGTGCCAATTATTCACCCTTTCTATTTTTCATGCTATTTGATCAAACTGTAAACTGTGTTTTTTATTGTCTGGACATTTCATTTAAGAACTTCTATATATGTTGAATGCAAGTTTTCTGACTTAGACCATGTCTAATGACTCTTCTTGGCAGTAGGAATGTATGCAATATTATTTTATGTCAATAAATGGATTGTATATGCTATAATCTTAAGTTCCTGATGTTCTGGAACACTACAACACCATTCATGCCCTTAGATCTATGATTTATCGTGCCTATTATTAAGTCTTGGCGCATCACCTTAGGTTAGACTTTATTTTATTATATCTATTTCATTTTCCCTTTCCAACCCCCCATTATAGAAGAAGTTGAATTCTCTAAAAATTCGGAGGTCACTCATTTTAGTGCAAAAGGTCCCCCATAAACTGAGTTTCCCTTAAGACACTATTACCTCGTCAAATTTTGGCATCAACAAGACTCAACAGTGGAAAATTTATTTATCATACCAAATAATAAATGTACATGAGAGAATCACTTGTTTCTCTTAGACTCCAATTTTCAAGGATAGCAAATCATTTCAAATGAAAATGACAAAATGCTTCACAACCAAAGTTGTTAATTGAGGAAAAATAAAATGTTTCCAAGTTCCACCATTGTACGCATTTACAATTGGTTGTATATTGTTGTAAGGGCAAGGAGGATAATTAAAAAATTTCTTGCACTTGCTAGACTTGAGGATGATCATATGTTTTTTGTGTGGAAAACTCAAACTTTTCAACTATCGTGTGTATGTTTCTCTTTTTGATTGTTTTGCATGCCATCATAAGGGATCAAGTTGGTTGAACATAGTTTAGAGCGATTATGTGTGTTTGGGTGTGAAAAATGACCATGCCTAGCGTAAACATACCTATTGGGACATGTTGGAGCAGTTTTTTTATCACACGAGTTGCAAAATGAAAGTTGCACCACTTTGCAACTTTACACTGCTTGCATTTGACACTTTTTCTATCAAGTGAAAATTGGACACCACGAGAAAATGACTCCGAGATAACAAAAACCAAGAGAGGTTATTTTACAGGGGCCCAATGCAATTCCTTAGGGTCAGATGAAGATTTCGTAAGTGTCACGGTTTCTAAGTAATAGCCCGTCAAAGATTGCTGCTCATTTGCACTTTGGACCCTAAAGGGATCAAGCTAGTTGAACGTAGCTCAAAGTGATTCCACATGTTTGCGTGTGAAAGAGGACCATGCCTAGCATAAATGTACCCATCCAAATGTGTTGGAACATTCTATTTGGTCACACAAGTTGCAAAACAAAATTTGCACCACTTTGCAACTTTCAACTACTTGCATTTGACAATTTTTTCCCCAAGTGAAAATTTGCCAACAGGGAAAAAGTCTTCGAGATAGAAAAAACTGAGAGAGGTTATTATAGAGGAGTCCAACATGATCCCATAGGATTAGACAAGAATTTATAAGAATTATGGTGTCTGAATAACAACCTGTCGAAGATTGCAACCATTTTGCACTTTCAACTCTTAAAGGATTATGCCGGTTGAATGTAGCTCAGAGTGATTTAGCATGTTTGGGTGTGAAAGAGGACTATTCCTAGCACAAATGTACCCACCCAGACACGTTGGAACAATTCTTTTGGTCACACGATTTGTAGAACAAAATTTTTATCACTTTGCAACTTTCAACTACTTGCATTTGACAACTTTTTTACCAAGTGAAAATTTCCCACCACGGGAAAATTCCTCTAAGATAGAAAAAATTGAGACAGGTTATTGTAGAGGGGACCAACACAATCCCATCGACTTAGATGATAATTTTCTAAGCATCACAGTATTCGAGTAACAACATGTTGAAGTTTGCAATCATTTTGCACTTTTGACTGTTGAGGAATTTTGTTGATTGAATGTAGCTCAGAGTGATTCAGTGTGTTTGGGTGCAAAAGAGGACCATTCCTAGAATAAAAATACCCACTTGAATTCATTGGAATAGTTCGCTTGGTCACACAAATTACAGAATGAAAGTTGCACCACTTTGGAACTTTCAACTACTCGCATTTGACAACTTTTTCTCGAAGCAAAAATTCACCACCACAGGAAAACGCCTCCAAGATAGTGAAAACCAAGAGAGGTTATTGTAGAGGGGCCCAATTTAATCTCATAGGTTCAAATGAGAAGTTTTTAAGCATCACGGTATCCGAGTAACGTCATGCTAAAGTTTGCAGTTATTTTGCACTTTGGACTCTTAAGGGATTCTACTGGTTGAATGTAGCTCAGAGCAATTTAGGATATTTGGGTACGAAAGATTACCATACCTAGTGTAAACGTACCCACCCAAACACATTTGAATAGTTCATTTGGTCACACAAGTTGTAGAATGAAAATTGCACCACTTTGCAACTTTCAACTACTTGTATTTGACAACTTTTTTCCCAAGCGAAAATTTGCCACCACGAGAAAACACCTTCAAAATAGAAAAAATTGAGATAATTTATTGTATAGGGTACCAACCTGATCCCATAGAATTAAACGAGAATTTTCTAAGTGTCACAGTGTTCGAGTAACAACCCATCGAAGATTGCAGCCAGTTTGCACTTTAGATTCTTAAGGGATTTTGTCAGTTGAATGTAGCTCGATGTGTTTCCGTGTGTGTGGGTGAGAAATAGGACCATTCCTATTGTAAACCCACCCATCCGGATGTGTTGGAATATTATGTTTGGTCATACGAGTTGCATAACGAAAGTTGCACCACTTTGCACTGCTTGCATTTGACACTTTTTCCATCAAGTAAAAATTGGACACCACGAGAAAACCATTCTGAGATAACAAAAATCAAGAGATTTTATTGTAGAGGGGCCCAACACAATCCTATAGGCTCAAACAGAGTGTTTGTAAGTGCCATGATTTCTCAGTAATAGCCTGTCAAAGATTGTTGCCCTTTTGCACTTTGGACCCTTAAGGGATCGAGTCGGTTGAACATAGCTCAGAGTGATTCCAAACATTTGGGTGTGAAAGAAGACCATTCCTAGTATAAATGTACCCATCCAGATGCATTGGAACACTTCGTTTGGTCACACGAGTTGTAGAACGAAAGTTGCACCACTTTGCAACTTTACATTGCTTGCATTTGACACTTTTTCTATTAAGTGAAAATAGGACACCACGGGAAAATGACTCCGACATAACAAAAACTGAGAGAGGTTATTTTAGAGGGGCCCAACACAATCATGTAGGCTAAGATGAAGAGTTTTTAAAACTCACGGTTTTCGAGTAATAGCCTGTCAAAGATTGCTTCCCTTTTGCACTTTGGACTCTTAAGGGATCGATCTGGTTGAACGTAGCTCAAAGCGATTCCGCATGTTTAGGTGCAAAAGAGGACCATGCCTAATGTAAACATACCCATTCAGATGCATTGGAATAGTCCATTTGGTCACATGAGTTGCAAAATGAAAGTTGCACCATTTTGCAACTTTACATTGCTTGTAATTGACACTTTTTCCATCAAGTCAAAATTGGACACCACAAAAAAATGACTCTGCTATAACAAAAGCCAAGAGAGGTTATTGTAGAGGTTCCCTATGTGATCCTAATTCCTCAAACAAATTTTATCCGAGTAACAAGGCGTCAAAGATTGTTTCCCTTTTGCAATTTGGACTGTTAAGGGATTACATTGCTTGAATTACAAATGTTTGAGGGAAGCAATAAATTTCAATATTTGAGTAAATCTCATTACAAGTGTTTATTTCAATAGACTGTATGCTATATTGATATTGATATATAATCATTAGGTTGATTTGTTTTAATAAATTATTTTTTTAGAATAAGCTAGTCAATTGGTGCTAGTTATAATAGGGAGAGAATAAAAGAAGAAAAATAATTATTAGTAACCATCAATGATTATTACACTCACTCTATTAATAATATGATTACAGTAAAATGAGATTTATTTGGTTGTCATAATCCTTTTGTTTGTGCTACAATTTTCTAATATGCTTCATACACTATTTTGAAACCCAAGTGCTTGTACTTGTAGGCACAATGCCTTAGGTACTACGTTCTCACAAATATTTTACAATGTCACTCATACATTCGAGATTCTCTTATAATATCTACATCATAGGTGCTCATGATGAGGTTAAATTCAAATGAATAACTTGAGACTCTCTCGCTAAGCTTCACACCCTCTTTTATAATGGCTTCAAATCAGAACTAAGATTTTTAAAAATCATCAAAATAAGGATGTTGCATTGCTTTTTTGGCTGAGATTCTCTTCAATGGCTCATAAATCAGAATTTTTTACAAGGAGAGACCAATCATTTTTTAGTAGTTTACTTAAAAATATGCAAAGTAAAAGAAGAAAAAGAAAGAGCATCCAAAATGGAAATGAAAAGAAAATAAATGGAAGGCACTTATAGACAACAAATCCACACCATTTGGTTCCAACTCGGGAACAACAAGGCATAAATCTTGATGCTTCCATTGAGGATAGGCATGCCAATCTCTCAACCTAGTCACTCCTAGTCATACATCTTCACTGAGAGTTACAAGATACCTATTGAACACAACACCTCTCATTAATAGTCTAATAACTTGAAATTCGAGATGCTCTTATAATTTCTACATCATAGGTTCTCATGATAAGGTTAACTTCAAATGAATAACTTAAAATTCTCTCACCAATTTTTGCACGCACTTTAATATTGGCTTAAAATCATAATTGAGATTTGTCAAGATCATCCAAATAATGATGTTGCATTTCTTTTTTGGCTGAGATTCTCTTGGATGGCTCATAAATCAACATTTTCTGCAAAGGGACACCAACCAATTTTTAGTAGGTTACTTACAAATAGGAAAAGTAAAAGAAGGTGATAGCATTGGCATCATTCAAATAAATGTGCATACAAGTATAAATTAATAAGAACCAATGTGCATACTTACAAATTAATCAAACGAACCATCCAGGTCTATTCTACTCTTTATTGTCAAGTATTGCCTCATGGTCAGACTCACAGATCTTCCACAAGGTCTTGTTCAAAGATCTACCCCCATATTTGGTCAAATGAACATTGGATGCCACAACAAGGTTCAAGTAATGAATAATATTGAAATGTGTGTCAAAGTCCTCAAACAACCAATATTTAACACTCTTATGTGGGTACCTTCTAAGACACATTCCAATAACAACAACTGAGCCTATAAAGTATTTGATGTTTTCTTCATCTATAACTGGGGCCTCCAATTTCTTTTTGACCTCAACACAACAACACAAGCAATAGTTTGTTCACTCTTCGTTGTCTTCATCTACAATAACTGTATAAATATGCCCTGCATTGATATGTGCAACAAATCTCTTAAAATTAGTCAACATTACAAATACACTACAAAGTAAGATAACAATAGGAATTTCAAAAACTAAGCAAGTAGATATATTACCTAGTTGAACTAGATCTAATATGTGTTCAAATTCAACCGATGAATCCATCTATGTTAGTTCCAATGTCGTCTGAGGGTGATATGTGTGAAGTGGGCTAAGATAACTTGTCAACCATTTCTCAACCCACTCCCTTGATTCACAATCATTACAGGCTTGCATTGTACATGAAGAACAAAAGCATGTCATCTTTGGTGTATTGATACTCCATGAACCTAAGTTTGAGCTAAGGAAAGAGTGTAGCTCACTCAATCCTGTTAGTGTACAACAATACTCATATGGTGCAATGTTAGTATCATCCATCAACCAAAAAAATCTATGAACTGAAGACATACCTTCATTACCTGGACCCATCGTTCGAGCATTACACCACTCGACGATTGATTTTGCATCTACTAACTTTGCATTGTCTTTATACTTTAACTCTTCTCATGCTAATGCTCTTTTCACACATGCTCCTGCACCATCATGCTCCCACTTTCCATACCTGGCATCACAAAAGTTCCACATATGTTGAATACTTGTACTGACGTGCATCCTACTCAACCAATAGAACATGTGGGAGTTCTTGAACTATGTTGCATAGTTATTTGACCATATTATATGCCAACCATATGCTATGCCCCTTTGAGCCAAACCACTATAGAACATCTGGAAGCAACCTTGCATGAACTTTGGAGAATGTGTGCGATCATCACTAATATAAAAGTGATACTCCCTCAATACCTTCCTTTGGTCCTTTGTAGTACAAGAAGGTAGTATAAGGGGAAGGTTTTACCAAAGATCTAGTCATGGAAACTACATTAATGAATCATCCGTTACATCAGGAAACTCACATAAGAGGTGGAATCTAGTCTGCATGAAGATGTTAATGCAATTTTGAAGTTCGATAGTTTGAATCCCACTAAGTTTTTTTTTTAAGCAAGAAAGTTGTGTCAGTGGAGAAACAAGGATATTAATGGAGTTTATTTTATGGATATGGTTAATTTTGAGTTGAAATTATTGTAAGGGTGTCCACATGATATATAATTACTTTAGAAAATGTATATATTCTTCAAGCCTTCCAGGTTACACTTGATAGAGATTCCAAAGTCACATTCTTGTGTTATCAGAGAATATAATGATGGATAAATTATAACATGTTTAATTGTATGTTGGAGGTATTGGAGGATGGAGAAAACTTGATTGGTGTTCATGAATCATGAGAAATAATATCTAACTTAGCTAGAATCAATCTTACAAAATCATATGTTTGACCAAAATTAATTTTTATTTAGAAATACTTAAATTCACTTGTGCTTTAAGTTGGTCGAAAGTGTGACAACTTTGTACTTTTTCCCAATTAAATATCTTTTATGCCATATACTAAACAATATCATTACTACTAAGGCAATGATTACAACACAAATAGATGATTTAACAACAATCCTGACTTTATTACCCTTAGATTGATTTTACAATTTGTATTTTGGTTTGGATGAGATTGTTATCCCAACAAATCATGCTAATAAAATGACACTATTTTTGAGGAACTAAAAATTGTAAGATCATCTTGAGTGCCTTATTAACTTGATGAAGTTTGCAGTAATGTAGTGTTTGTTTAAGTTGGTAGCTTGTCAAATTACATGAGAAAAATGGTGCCAAATATGAGAAGAGGATTGTTGGGTTGAAAAAAATTAAATACTTTTCTAGTGGCTAAACCCTGAATTAATTATTATCCTAAGGTTTTATTTCTTCAAGGATTTCTTCAGTTAATGAGGTGAAAATTTTCTATTTGAAAACAATGTTTATTGATATTCTTTCTCATGATTCATGAACACCAATCAATAACCTATTTTATGTTATTTAATAATTTTTAATCTTTCCATTTAATTATTTTCTCTATTTTACAAAAAACCATTTACATTTTATTTCTAAGTAGATCAACGCTTGTGCCTTGTACCTTAGCACTTTTTCTTGTTGGTTTAGCACTTTCAATCTATGAATCAACACTTTTGAGGGAATGCAAAAAATATAGTTTTTTTTGTTTTAGTTATTTTTTAGCCTTATAGTAATGCTTTCATTGTTTAATACTTATTTTGGTTAAAACCTACACTTTGTCATTTAATGCTTGCACAATTTAGCACTTGTACTCTATAACCTTAAAATAACAATCATATAACTCAATGGGATATGCACTGTTAAAAAATTCAAATAATACCCATTAAACTAAATGGAATATATATAATTATATCCTTCATGAAAAATTCATACAATCATCATTGAAAATAGTTAAAAATTATTAAAAAACATAAAATAGGTTATTGATTAACAAACAATTTAAGGAATATTAGAAATAAGACAATGACAAATAAAAAATTAATTACAAAATGGAAGCATGAATCTGATAAATGAGACTTTGAACCATGGAAGTGCTACTACACAAGTCATAGGCATTAAAATATGGTTTATATAAACACTTGCAAGAAACTATTATTTTTTTAGCTTCATCTCATTATATTTCCCATGTGGGGGAAACCAATTCTATGTGTGCTCTCATTATTTCAAATCTCGGCCATCAATCTCTAGGATGCCTTGAAACCTATTTGCAATCCTCATGCATGTGAAGAAAGCAATCATTCATATGCCTTAGGATCAGTCCTGGATAACCCTACAAACTTACGCCATTATTGTTCACTCGAGTAAAGAAAAATGGCTCACATGGCCACATTTTTTATTTTACCTGTCAACCGTTGATCTCCCCATGAGATGGCATACTGAATGACTTAGATTGAGTCAATGAAATTGGATTTCATCGTTATTTCTCACCAATACTTCATCCCATAAAAACCTATTGGTTGGATGCCAATTCATCCATCTATGGGCTCCACCATCCTTCTCCAAGCGGAGGAAGAGATCCATGTGTCACTCGCCCGCTGACCCCGCTAAAGAATTATATTAATTCCCGTGGGGTGAGCAGGGAGCGGTTGAGATTAAATCTCAACTTCACCTCTAAGCCGTCAATTTGGAACCTTTAGGCACTGGGCATGATAATGGAGACCCGGCCCCACCTTTGCAACGGGACACACGTCAGCAACCCACTGACTCCACTGCATTTTATAAACTAATATTTAAATCCCACGGGGTTGGCGGGTGACGGTCGAGATCAAACCCGTTGATCAAATGACTGACAATCTGTACGTGCAACAAGGTTAGTTTTAACAAAGGGGACCCAACTAGGTCAACAAGACTAAGACCCTTAGAAAAAAATGAATTAAGACATAAGTCATATTAATGTGCAATTTTTTCACCCGACTGTAGGAAAATTAAAAGCGATGAGACAATTCGGTGACCGAAAGACCTAAACAAAGGGGCTGGTGAAAACGACGACTGTGATGTCTCAAATTGTAACTTAGATGATTAGTAATTGGGTATAACAAGTCAATGAGGAAATAGAATGCCAAAGGATTTAAAACCATGCAAATATGAAACAAGGGTTTTAGACCAAAACCCTAAAGCCTACCCTTCTAGGCACAGAAGCACAAAGCAAGACCAAGTAGGGAGCCAATGCAATTTTTTTCCAAATTTAAGAAACTCCACTAGTGGCTCCAGCTTAGGGATGCATACCCTTGGTGTTGATTGTATAATATTAGAAATAGCCCGTCAAAGATTGTTGCCCTTTTACACTTTGGACCCTTAAGGGATCGAGTTGGTTGAACGTAGCTCAAAGCAATTCCGCGTGTTTGGGTGTGAAAGAGGACCATGCTTAGCATAAACGTACCCATCCAGACGTGTTGGAACAATTTGTTTGGTCACACGAGTTACAAAATGAAAGTTGCACCACTTTGCAACTTTACGCTGCTTACATTTGACACTTTTTCCATCAAGTGAAAACTGGACACCACGGGAAAATGACTCTGAGATAACAAAAACTAAGAGAGGTTATTGTAGAGGAGCCAAACGTGATCCCGTAAGCTCAAACAGAGAGTTCGTAGGCGTCACGATTTCAATTTGAATTTTGCACAATTTAGCACTTGCACTCTATAACCTTAAAATAACAATCATATAACTCAATGGGATATGCGCCATTAAAAAATTTAAATAATACCCATTAAACTAAATGGAATATATATAATTATATCCTTCATGAAAAATCCAAACAATCATCATTGAAAATAGTTCTTTTCATACAACCATTTTGCTAGTTTTTCGCTTCTTTTTGGTTGTTTGCTCTATTTTTTATTATTTACTGAAGCAACATTTTATTTTGTAAAGGGTTTCGGGGTCCCTTCAAAACATTTTTTACCTATAATAAAAAATGAATGTAAAATTAGACAAAGCACATGATAAAATAATAGTTTCTTGCAAGTGTTTATATAAACTATATTTTAATGCCTATGACTTGTGTAGTAGCACTTCCATGGTTCAAAGTCTCATTTATTGGATTCATGCTTCCATTTTGTAATTTAATTTTATTTTTCATTGTCTTATTTCTAATATTCCTTAAATTTTTTGTTAATCAATAACCTATTTTATGTTATTTAATAATTTTTAACCTTTCAATTTAATTTTTTTCTCTATTTTACAAAAAACCATTTACGTTTTATTTCTAAGTAGATCAACACTTGTGCCTTGTACCTTAGCACTTTTTCTTATTGGTTTAGCACTTTCAATCTATGGATCAACACTTTGGAGAAAATGCAAAAAATCTAGTTTTTTTTGTTTTAGTTATTTTTTAGCCTTATAGTAATGGTTTCATGTAATACTTATTTTGGTTAACACCTACACTTTGTCATTTAATGCTTGCACAATTTAGCACTTGCACTCTATAACCTTAAAATAACAATCATATAACTCAATGGGATATGCGTCATTAAAAAATTCAAATAATACCTATTAAACTAAATGGAATATATAATTATATCCTTCATGAAAAATCCATACAATCATCATTGAAAATAGTTATTTTCATACAATCATTTTGTTGGTTTTTGGCTTCTTTTTGGTTGCTTACTCTATTTTTGATTATTTGATGAAGCAACATTTTATTTTGTAAAGGGTTTCGGGGTCCCTTCAAAACATTTTTTACCTATAATAAAAAATGAAAGTAAAATTTGACAAAGCACATTGATATAAAATGGTGAAACCTTAAAATAAATCTCATTCAATTCAATGACATATATGCCTTTAGAAACCTCAAATAATGTCCATCAAACTCAATGAAATATATAATTATATTCTTCATGCGAAACCTATATAATTATCATACATAATATTTAATATTAAACAACCATATACATGAGCAAGCACACAAGGTATACCATAGGATTGTGATGCAACATTGAAACAAAAACCATACAATCATCATCATGCATGAGATCAATAATATATATTCCATTGATCCTTTCACATAAAAGGTATGCAAATATCATGAACATGAGCCTATATTGTTTAACCATGATGCGTGAACAAGAACACTAGGCACACCATAAGAGTTTGATACAACCTTAAAACAAAAAAAAACACCATAATAGTCAATGATATATGTTCCATTGGAACCTTCAAATAAGGCACATAGAACTCAATAAAATATGTCATTTGACCTTCATGCAAAATCTATACAATTATTATGGGCAAGGGATAATGTTAATCAATTGTGATGCACAAACAAGCACACTATACAGACCATAGGATTTTTATGTAGGCTTATAAAACCCCATTAAAATCAACAAAATTCATTGCTAGACCATATATATGCTATTAGAGCCTCTAGAGAAATTTCATATAGCTCAATGACATATACTTAAATATCATTTACATATAATATATGTCTCAAATGATTAGATATAGAGTGAACATTAGAAATAATGATGCATGACAAAATACAATAGGAACACTCAATATAGTTATATAATTATTTAATTATCAATAAATTAAATACTTTTAAATATTTATTTGATTAACATAAAAAATTAATAAATTTATATAAGGAGAGATGGCTTCTTCTAATCTAAAAACCCAGGTCTGGCAGTGGCAGCATTTGATTCTAGCAATGGCATTGGTGTAGGAGATGATGAATCAGGCGATGAAGATGGAAACATGTACCTGCTATAGATGATGAAAACCTAGCTTCTCTTTTGGCATTTATGTCTATCTATGCCATTGGCAATGTTTCTGCTATTGCAGATGACTTGGTGTCTATTCTTGGTATCTTTTTTGTCCACATGGCTTTGACCCTACGTGGTGAATGTGTGGGTGGCAGAAACATTAGTGTTGGGGAGGCTGATGTAGTTTAAAGAGTGGGTGATGATGATGATGTTTATAGTGTAGGAAAATGCAAAGGTGTGAATTGTCTCTTCAGATCCCCATAACTAAAAGGCACTGTTGTTTAACAACTACCACTAGATTATTTACAGGTGGAATTGGTTGTTGAGAACTGGGGTTGAATTGTAAGAACCCTTTGTTTTTCTTTCTAAATGGTTGTGAATTGTTTTGGTTAGCATGGTCAAATTTCTCAACTTGGCTAGAAGTGGACTTTGCATCATGACTACTAACTGAATTGTGATAATCGCAAAGGGTAGTACATAAGTGCATGAAAAATATACTCCACTCAATTAATTTTTTTTCTCGAAAGTGTAACTTTTTAAAAATAAAATCAAAATTTTATTAAATTTGGTAGTACATACTGACCCCAAATCCATATATCCCTTATGTGTTTGTGGGGGCAACCCTTCCTATTTCATGATGTAGCTTGCTTTAAAAACATATGACTTGGCATAGGGTTTTCTAAGGAAAGCTCTCATGTCTTAGGATCAAAACATTGGCTACTTTAAAGCAATTGCTCACAACAATGGTATAAAATCAAAATGTGAACGAACAACACAAAGCACCTTCTAGAGAGTTTTCCGAAAATATATTATAATTGACAATCCAACAGTCAAATCAAAAGTTATGACCCCATGAAGTTGTACTACCAAATTTAATAAAATTTTGATTTTATTTTTAAAAAGTTACACTATCAAGAAGAGTTTAGACAATTGTGCAAACCAGCTAAAAGATGCAAATGAACGAAACCAAATGCCTTGTGGAGAGCTTTATGAAAATATATTATAATTAAAATCCAACAATCGAATCCCTGTGAAGTTGTACTACTAAATTTAATAAAATTTTGATTTTTTTAAAAAAGGTTACACTTTCTAGAAGATTTTAGGTAGTTATAATGCAAACCAAATAAAAGATGCGAATGAATGAGACCAAGCATGTTTTGAAGTGTTTTCCAAAAATATATTATAATTCATGTCTCTTCCATGTTGACCCAAAAGCTTTTCCTTTTATTTTTTTCATTTGTCTTGTGTTTTCCTTTTGGGGATGATGCAAGGTTTTGAGACATTTATGTTTCTTCAATGTTCACCCGAAAGGATTTTTCTATATATTCACTTTCTTTGTGTCATTCTTCTAGTTTTGTGTGTATTTGGGGAAAGATGATAGTTCCATGCTCTATGACAACATTGTAGCATAGACATACTAACCCCAAATCCATATATCCCTTATGTGTTTGTGGGGGCAACCCTTCCTTCCTATTTCATGATGTAGCTTGCTTTAGAAACATATGACTTGGCATAGGGTTTTCTGAGGAAATATCTCATGTCTTAGGATCAAAAAATTGGCTACTTTAAAGCAATTTCTCACAACAATGGTGTAGCAACTGCTTTAAAGTGGGGGCATACATATATGACATCTTTTGGAAAATTTAATGGTGTGATTTTCCTTTTTTCTTGTGATGTGTCATCTTCTTGGTGGTGTCATTGGGTTTGATGTCATCCAAGAGTGTACGATCTACTATCATGGCATGATGCAAATGAGGCATTCCATGGGTGACGATCTGACACTTTTGACTTGTCCTCTCTTGGAGACATTAGGCACAATGCTCCCTAAAAGGAAGACAATTACACGAACAAAGCAAAATCCCCTTTAACAAAATTTTTACATGACATTCAAAAGCATTTACAAAAGCATTTTTCTTTGTGGTGCCTTATTAAAGTTATCAGGAGGATAACTTTGGTATGGTTAATATGATGGGAAGCCGATACACTGGCATGACTTTCTTATTATATGGTGGGAAGGTGATATACTAGAAGGGTAAGCCGACACACTGGAATTCCTTTCTCACTAAACCACTTCGTTGGGACAACTCACCTAGTGGAAAAATTGAGGTTCCACTACCCTAGAGTGAGCATACATATTTTGGGACAAACTCACCCCGTAGATGACCTGAAGTTTTGTGGCCCCAGAGTGAGCAGCATTTGTTATGAACAAACAACCACCACCTCACATCACATTGAATTGATTGTGCTTGATCCTTTGTTTTTGTTTATTTTTGGCCTTTGGCAGGGTATGATCATGTATCTTTGTTATTGTTGCATACTTAATTTTTTTGGATTTCTACTTTAGTGTGAGTTTGACATAGGGTCATCCTCTCACTAAAGTTGGGGGAAAATGTAGTAACAAAAAAATTATCCTTTTCCTTGCTTGATCTAATAATTGACCTTAAAGCTGAATAAATGGTGTCTTGGACTAGTGTTGTAATGTCTTGTAAACATTCACACTATTTTAAGAACTTTATTTAGCAAAAACACACTTTAATTGGTCCTTTGCAAGGGTGTTGTGAAGTGTTGTAAGACACTTTCGCACTTTTCTAGGACTTGTTTGCTTAATTAAGCCTAATGGGCCCCTTTCTAAATAAAATAAACATAATGTGTACCTTGTTTAAGTGTTGTAAAGTGTTTTAAAGCACTTTCACATTTATCTAGGTGATCTTGATTCATTAAGGTTAAGTGGAGTATTAACCCCCCTTTTAGGCCTTAATTTTGACACTTCCCGAGGATCTTTCCCAACAAGCATAAATTAAATATCAAATTATTTCATTGGGAAAATTTTGGTCCTGGTAAGTTGATCTAGGACCCATTCACCCTTGATGGTGAATGGGTCCTCTGAACCCCTTTTTTCAGTTGATCTGGAATGGGTTTTTGGCCTTCTTTCAGCTCCCTGAAGCTCGGTCTTGGAAACTTAGCTAGTAGTCGCAAATGGGGCCCTCCTTTAATGAGACCCTAATTTTCAAATTTCATTTTGGTGGGAATTTAATTGTCTTTCTTTCCAGATTTGGTGTTGGCCTTAATTCTTTGAATTTCGGGGTTAATCTCTTAATTTAGTATAAATAAGGGGTTAATTCACATTATTTCACCTCAGATTTTCAAGAGAGCATCCTAATACTTCACAAGAGCATTATAGAGCACTTCAAGAGCATTCATAAAGCATTTCAAGGTAGATTTTCAAGTATTTATTGCAACAATTCCAAATCATATCATCATGTCAAGGGTTTAATGCATTCATGTATGTTGAGCTAAGAAGTGAATGTTACATTGAGGATTCATTTACAAGCATCATCCTACATCCAAGATCTACATTCTTCATGGCCACTCCATGATTGTTTGCAGATTTGACTCAAAATACATAATACAAGGTGATATTACTTACATTATTGCACTTTCATGCTTCATTTCTTTCATTCCATCATTTAGTTTAATTACCTACAAGGGGTTTGACTGAGGCAAACTCCCATTCACTAACAAATCAACAAGTTTTATTTGTAACTTAAACTAAAAGAGGGGTAAAAATTTATTCAAATCAAAATAAAGCAGTACAAAGAAAGGGCATTACACGCCCTTGTTTGGGAAAATGATTAGAAGCCCATTTTTTTAATAATCTGTTATTTTTCCACATGTGCAGAACATAGAGCTTTATTTTCGGTGAAAAACCTACATTCACGAGAAATAAAAAATAAATATAATAATCAAATTAAATTTATTTAAAATTATACTTTTTGGGAAGCTTATAATAAGGACTACATACTTGCAAAAAATAAATTTTAAATGAATTCATTTGATCCCCCAAAAGGTAAATCAAAAGTGGTTTTTTATCAACATTTTGATAGGTGTAAAGGAGACTCTATTATAGGTATGGTTTAAAACTAGCGGGGTTCTATCCAAGGGGGTTTGATTTAAGGTAGTTTGATCAAACCCTCTTCAATTGGAATTCTTTAAATGGAACTTTTCAAGGCTTAAATGATTATATTTTCTAAAAATATGTGATTTAAGCAAAAATGAGTTCCTCCCAGAAATTGTAAACCACTATTGTGGTAGCACTATTATATATAAATTGGTCAATTGACTTCCATGATGTTTATTTTTTTCTATCAATTTTGGAAATAAATATGACTTATTATTCTAATTAATCAGAGCATTGATTAAACTTTATATTTTATAATATGACTTAACAATTATTTAAATGACCACTCTCCACTTAGATTTTCATTGTACAATAGATAGAAGAAGAAAATTAATTAGAAAAGACATGTTTCAATCGAAATGATAGGAGAATGAAATTGATATGAATACAATTATGAAAAATTTATAGACGATGAATATTTGATCTAAATGTCAATTGTTGTCTTATTTCTAACATAAAATATGATATTATTATAAATATAGCTAATACATATTTTATACCCTACTAGAATCTTATATCCAAAATTAGATAACTTTTGACAATAAGTTTAGAAGATCCCACAATTTACCAAATACATGTTAAGACTTTAAAGCCTATACAAAAAACCTAACAACCAATTATTAAAATTTAAGATTAATCATAAGAAAAAAAATTACAATATTATATATGGTTGGTTTACTAAAATCTACAATAATCTTACTATAAAACAATTTTAAAGTATATATATAACATAAAAAAATAAAATAGTATTGATTAAAGGTAATAAATGGGTTTTGAAGGGGCCTGAAACCCTTTACAAATGAAAACAGTTGAAGAAGATATATCCAATCAAATCACAACAATCAACACAAGAACAACAAAACATCAACCAAAAAGTAACCAAAAAGAGGCACAACACACTACATATTATTCAAGATCTCAACAGCCTCCAAATCACCAGCAACAATATTCTGCATTTTTCCCATAGTCTCAGATACCTCATTTGCAGAGGTTGCACCTTATGCTTTCACCTTGTTTCGGGTTCTAGCCCCTAGTCCACCCGTATTAACATCCCCAATCGAAACAATTTTTCCACCCCCCTTACCACCAATACCATCAGCATCCAGCTCTAGACCAACAACAATTGGATCATCAGTAACAACAACATTTTTCTTTTTCCCAAACATAACAGGAGGATTCTCCTTAGCATCAATATGCCCACCTTTACCAGCAGTAACAGGGGACTTCATCTTGCGGATGGAAGATGCAATTTCCTTCACAACCATTATCCTTTTCATAAGCATGTCATCATTAGCAACCCTGGTTCCCCCAACAATGTCACCACCCAGGACCTCTTCCACCCCCGCCTTCTACTTACTACACATATCTCCCTGAATGACTTCGGCCAAGGGGCTACCCACCTCAACAACATTCTTCTTGCAGCTCCCATCCTTATAATTCAGCACCCTAGACATCGGAGGAGGTGAAGAAGCTTCCTCATAAAGAACATTCTTGTCTGACGCCTCCTTAGACGGAACATTCACGTCCCTCTCATCACTGTAGGTCAAATAGCCATCCTTTTCATCACATTTTCTTTTCCCACTTTTACCCTTAACAGAAGGAGGGGGGTCCTCATCATCAGATGCCAGAGAATCAGGAACATAATCAACATCTTCTTCCATATCCGGTTTAGAATCCTCATATAAAACCAGACAATGTATAATGCTTATCTAGTAAAATGAACATAGATTAATGCAATGATTTCTACGAAGAGAAATAGAGACTTTTGTGAAAAGGAAAATGTGTTAAATTTAATAAATAAAACCTAAACTAACCAATGTTCATCTATTATAAAATGCATGTGCAAATCAAGCGAGGTGGGAATTAAGAAAGTTGAAGTCGTAATTGATGAGTACCCTAGATATAAGGGGTTTTGCAAGCCATTGGCCACTCAACCAACTAAAACTAATGAACAAAACAAAAACTTCTAATTTAGGATGGTATTTTGCATAAAATTTCTAATAACTTTGCAACAATTGATTTCCTAAGAGATCACAATTCAATTTTGGTTTATAAAAGGGCAACATAATTTTTCCAATTTTATATGAGGAAGGAAGATAATTAAAGTTGGTACATAGCTTCTGAGGATCCAATCCAATAGCTTCTGCAAGCTTTGGAATGCAACTTGATTCAGACCTTGCATTTGGAGACAAATTCCCTTTCTAGTATGAGCCTCAACATTAATTGTGTTTGTTTCCAAAATAGTTTAATATAGAGACAATGCATCCATAAACTTGCTCCTCAATCAAAGAATATTGGCATATGAAAGTGCATCCTTTCCTTGAAACTTTCTAAGAGGAGAATCGGCGAGGAGAGGAGAGGAAAGACTAGAACAAGAACTAGGGGAGAGAGGCCCATAGTGGAGCAGGGTCCAATAGTGGGGATATAAGTAGTCCTTAGTGGGCCCCATAGTGGAGCACCTTAATATCCAATTGCAAAACACTTTTTATCCATAAAGTACATAAACTGACAAATCATGTGACGCCACATCAGTGCACCACTATTGGTATCACTTTTTTTTTGGGCCTTTTTGGATACCTCAACAAAAAACATGTTGATGTGGCATCATATTTGATGATGTGACCACGAAATATAGAAGCATGTGAATTGCCAAATAAATTGTTGTACAAAATTGGAAGTGATTTGAAATTTTCACATAAGATTTTGAGAAACATGAAGTTAGGGTGCTCCACTATGGACCCCTCTCACCTAATAGTATTCATTGAATGATTCAGTGTTCCATCAGATGCTTTCTTCAATTGCTCATTATTATTTTCAGTTGGATCTTACTAATCCCTTACACTATTCACTACACTATTCACTACTACTTAGTTTGGGGCCAACTAATTTGAGATTTTATCCATATCATAATTGGACACATTTTACACCTTAATGGCACATTCCTTGGCTCTTACATAATGCTACTACATGGATGTGTGTTGTAAACACAAAAATCCAAATTACAGACTAAAATAAGGCATACTAGTGGAAGAAGGGGCACAAGAAACTGGAAGGACTTCTAAAGGGCTACAAAAGAGGTGAGGGGAAAAAAGACTACAAAGACTACCTAATTGCATCAAATTTGTATAGTGAGTGTAAATGAAATCTCAAAATACTTTCCAAAATGAATTTTGAGTTGTGAATGCCCATTTCATACAGAAAGCTTGAGGGGAAAAGAAGTTGAGGCTTCATTTATCAATCCCTCTATTGATAAGTGAACCCTAATTTTACTCGATTAAAAATTCATGTTCTTTAGATGGTAGCTGATGTTATCCTCAAATTTCCCCACTCTATTATTTCGTTGATCATTCAATTTAATGTAGCCATAGGCATTTCCATGTTGAAACTATAGATAATCTCAAGACCATTTACACAAAGTTAAGGGTAAGTGATAAACACAGAATACCACTCGTGGATGTTACAAACAGTGAAAATAAAAGAACAAGACTAAGACGTATGAATGGCTAATTAGACACATTTTGATTTCCCTTCGACTTAGCTTCAGACTTTTTTTTGCTTCATTTTTTTCATTCTATTCAGAACCATGAATACAAAACATCATACTTTTGCAATTTCCAAGCTCATTTTTTTTCATTCTATTCAAAACCATAAATATAAAACATCATACCTTGCAATTTCCAAGCCCAAAGAATTTACCTATATTGATGCATTATGCAAGGATTACCTTAAATTTGTATGCCTAAAGATGAGAATATCATTAAAAGTTGATAGATCTATTATTGAAAAGTATGCAAATGTACTCTATAGAATGATGGAAATCATTAGTAGCAGACTTAAAAGGTTATAGCCTTTATTAGTTCCTGCCTGTATAGGCAGAAACTTATGTTTTCCACTCACTTTTACCAAATAATTTGCTTCTTGAAAATTATGCAAACAGAAAAATAAACCCTTTTTTCTAATATCTGCAAAGTATTGATTTAAAAATTTCTATTTTTGCTGGTTTTTTCGTTTTTTCTGATTGGCTCCTCATATTTTTACCAGGGGTTTTCTGATTTTTCAATTAAAAATAGGGCAAAAAAAATTCTGACCAATGGCCAACGAGCAGGGGGAAAATATAAGACAATCCCTAATGTTGTATTAAAACAGATTTTTTTTGTTTAAAAATGGGCTGCGAGGATGCCTAGTGGGTAAGTGGCATTTGCAAACCAGTTTACGTGTCTTGTCTCTGCTACCACATTTTGCATACATGCATAATAGTGAGCTCAAGAATTAGTAGCTCTAAAACCCCAATATTTTTAGATCTACTTTGCCTTTATTCTGAATAGATTGAAGCAGCCATTGTGGAGAGACTGTCCTGCAAAATCTGCCCATTAATACCATTGGCAATGTTAACTCCACAAGACAATTTGTCCAAAATATTGAGGTAAGTCACTTGTCATGGTTTGAGCAAGGTTTTTTTTATGAATCTGTACATAGCTAGATCATTTGTGGTTGTGTTTTGTTTCATTCTAAAATAATTCTATTGTTACATGCTAAATGAAGGTGGTCTGACCTCTACTAAGATAGCTCTGGCAGTGATTTCTTTTACAGCAGTAGCTGGTATCCATTCAATACTGGTAGGTGCTAATAATTTTGCTTTGTTATGGTTATGTAATGTTTTTCCTGCAAACTCTACTCATTTTTCCTCATCAGCATTATTGACTGCATAAGATAATTGCAAGAGAAACGAAATAAACCACTTTTCCTATTGTTAGAACTAGGGTTTTGAAATAGAATATGGACACATATCAAAGGATAAAGGAAAAGGGGTTTTTATCAGATGTTGTTGCAACTGCCCTGGTAGGCATGTATGTCAAATGTGCAAGCATAGGAATTCTATCCACTCACCCAATGTAGAACTGTTTTGTTTGTTTGTACTAAGGCAACTTCAATCCATGTCAATGCACTTGTTACATTGCCAACCTACTTAACTATTGATCTGATGGCAAAAGATCAATTATGATTGCAAAAGACCTTTAGCATGAATATGCCTTGGCAAGCCATAAGGTCTAAAATTAATCTATAAATCTGAAAGGTGCTGGGTGGTATCCATTATTATTGTAATTTAAACGAACCTTAAATAACAGCCCTAAAACAAATGAATATACGTAAGAATAGACCTCAAACAAACAAACATGTATAACAAATTACTTCTCAAATTTAACTATATAGACATAGCAGCAGCTCTATACTAAGATTTAAAATTCTCAATATCTAAAAATACAAACATGTTTTAAGCACCAGTGAAAATTGTTCTGTTTTGAAACAAGTTAGAATGATAGATCAGCTGAAGGAATACTAAATATTAAAAACACGGTGGACGTCAATTACAAAATGAGCAGCATAACTCCTCAAAATTCAAGCTTGCTAGAAATACAAATTAGACCTATTAGTTTGCAGGCCTAAACTCCCAGTATAATTATGTTAGATGTCAAATCAATATAAAGGTTAACTGATTAGAGCAAGGAAGAAAGAAGAATAAATAGCTTATCAAATCTAAGCAAGATTTACTGTCTTCTGATCTAAATTGTCCTATATTGACTTGTTTTTCCTGGTATTCGTGTTGGATTCTTTACCGCAATCTACTGATCTAAATGCTTGACTACCTTGTAGCTCTAGTAGCTCTAAAACCCCAATATTTTTAGATCTACTTTGCATTTATTCTGAATAGATTGAAGCAGCCGCTGTGGAGAGACTGTCCTACAAAATCTGCCCATTAATCTCATTTGCAATGTTAACTCCATGAGACAATTTGTGCAGAATATTGAGGTAAGTCATTTATCATGGTTTGAGCGAGGTTTTTTTATGAATCTACTTTTTATGAATCTGTACATAGACAGATCATTTGTGGTTGTTTTTTGTTTCATTCTAAAATAATTCTGATGTTATGTGCTTAATGAAGATGGTCTGACCTTTACTAAGATAGCTCTAGCAATGATTTCTTTTACAGCAGTAGCTGGTATCCATTCAATACTGGTAGGTGCTAATAATTCTGCTTTGTTACAGTTGTGTAATGTTTTTCCTCCAAACTCTGCTCATTTTTCCTCATCGGAATTGTTGACTACATCAGATAATTGCAAGAGAAAAGAAATAAACAGCTTTTCCTATTGTTAGAACAAGGGTTTTGAAACAGAATATTTACGCATATCAAAGGATAAAGGAAAAGGGGGTTTTGTCAGATGATGATGTTGCAACTACCCTAGTAGGCATGTATGTCAAATGTGCAAGCATAGGAAGTTTCAATCCATGTCAATGCACTTGTTACACTGCCAACCTACTTAACTATTGATCTGATGGCAAAAGATCAATTTTGGTTGCAAAAGACCTTTAGCATGCTTATTATTGTTTTTAATCTATAAGGTCCAAAAGGTCCATTTTGATTGCAAAAGACCTTTAGCAAGCCATAAGGTCCAAAATTAATCTACAAATCTGAAAGGTGCTGGGTGGTATCCATTATTATTGCAATTTAAAAGAACCTTAAATAACAGCCCCAAAACAAATGAATAAACGTAAGAACAGACCTCAAACAAACAGACATATATAACAAATTACTGCTCAAATTCAACTATATAAACATAGCAGCAGCTCTATACTGAGATTTAAATTTCTCAATATCTAAAAATACAAACATGTTTTAAGCACCAGTGAAAACTGTTCTGTTTTGAAACAAGTTAGAATGATAGATCAGCTGAAGGAATACTAAATATTAAAAACACAGCAGATCTCAATTACAAAATGAGTAGCAGAACTCCTCAAAATTCAAGCTTGCTAGTAATGCAAATTAGACCTGTTAGATTGCAGGCCTAAACTCCAAGTATAATTCTGTTAGATGTCAAATCAATACAAAGGTTAACTGATTAGAGTAAGGAAGAAAGAAGAATAAATAGCTTGTCAAATCTAAGCAAGATTTACTGTCTCCTGATCTAAATTGTCCTATATTATCTTGTTTTGCCTGGTATTTGTACTGGATTCTTTACCGCAATCTACTGATCTAAATGCTTAACTACCTTGTGTTTGAGATGATGTGTCGATTACAATCTAATGATCAAAATGCTTTAAAACTCTTTAATTCTCCTGTTCTACTTTCTGCTTGGGGTGACTTGTACTTTGTGCCCCATGTGGTGCTATTTCATTCTGTTGTAATATCATGTGGACCATGGCATAACAAAGTGGGTATAACTTTCAATGATCTATTTGTGGAATACATGGCATATAGTTTATGTAATTCAACCGTTCAATGCTAATGTCTTCTTTCTCCTTCTTTATTTATAACAATTTCACATTGACAAGAATTGCCATTAAGATTAGATTATGGACACACTAATAATTGGAATTTAGTGACTAACTTTTAACTTTCCCTCATCCTGTAGGCTACATTGCAACAATCAACAATTGAAAATGTGCACAAAGCCCTCTACTTACAATTTACCTTTGGGATTGCTATATACTATATGGTGACAATTGTTGGGTACTCGGCATATGGATCCTCCATCTCAGACTATAACTCTTATGTATTAGGTGATATGTAATTAATGATTTCCTTGATACGGTTACAGATATTCTGTGTTCCAGTGTATGAGGCTCTTGAAACCAGATTTTGTATCAGCAGACATTTGTACAGAATGTTGTGCACACCAAAAAAGCATCATAACTAGTAGTTCTTTGTAATTTGAGGTGTGCCTTGTTTTCTTCCACTATTCTTTAGCCACAGACTCCATCCTAAGGGCTTTCCATGACACGAGTATGAAATATTTGGTGATTTTAATCTCTCATAGACTCTGCACTAGTGTGCTTTATTTCTTAAATAGATTGGACCGTGGTTTGATCCTATTCAGCACGGGAAGGTTGACAGCAAAGATGCAGGAGAAGTGCTCGCTAGTGATTCTTCACAGATTATTAGAAAAATATTCATTTTGATGTCTAGCTACCTCATGGTTGCAATATGAATCTTATCAAATATGAAAATAGTTGATGGATAGAAACTATACCATTGAAGGTAATAACTTCTAATTATTTGTTTTCATTCTCCATCTGAGCATTTTGGTTGTATTTTGGAAAAGTTCATGTTTTTAGTTTGCATCTAAGGTTTTGTTTTCATTGTGTCATTAAATCTTGTTTAACACATGATTCATGTTGTTGGAGATAACAGAATGTGCATTCTCAGTCAACATGAGTGTTCAAATTTGATGGCTTTGACATAGCAGATTTTCTGCGAAATATCAACTCTTTTTCCATGGATAGAGCAAAAAGGCCGAGAACCAAAAAAAGTAGGGTTTGTGAAAAATTTGCTTACACATGTTGAATTTTTTTGAGTGGAAATATTTTAAGTAGAACATGCCTATGATTTTTTGATCAACCAGTTCCAAAATATAGGTAGATTTGAGGCTTCAAAATCAGTCGCCAATATATTAAGTACAGCAATTGTAGGATTTGACGGTGCACTTTTGGCAGGAGTTGATTGTGCACTTTTGCCAATACTAGTCTATGTAAGATATATTTTTAAAAATGAATTCTTGAAGTAGTAGGGAATCCATTTTAAAAAGGCATAATATTTAGGGATTTTTTTATTTTTAATATTATAAATCAAATCCCATTATGAAAAATATAATGCTTAGACTATTTAATATTAAATTTTAAAGTGGATGGCAGTATTTTTTGCTTACTATTTTTCTGCATGGTAGTTAAGAGATAGAGCATTTATTCCTGCAATTTCAGATCAGTAATCTGGAGCTATTATATCTGAAAAGAGTTTCTTCCACTAATATTCTTTCTTCAAATGTCAAGATCTACTGATCCACCACATGCTGAACAACTGTGTTGTGCTGCTAGCTATGCAAGGAATTCATTCAAAGAATTTCAAGTTTATTTTATCCTCAAATTCACCTTGATTGCATGACAAATAGAAGACTATATTCTTTCATTATTGTGAGTCTATATTTGCAATTCTCATGTATCAATCACTAGGTGATATCAGCTTACCCATAAGTCATCTATTCACTAAACTATAAACACTTCTTTCTCCCTAAATTATGGGTTGATTTCATGTTAATGGAGATTTATTTTCTAGCATACTTCCCTCTAGAGATTCTCTTCTAGTAATTTTAATATACTAGGTCTTGAATGGTAAGACATTCTTCAATTCCTCATTAATGTCAGTATGCTTATTCATAATGTGTAGGTGTTGTTGTGGGGCATGTCAATTGGGTCTGTTGTGTTCAGCAGGGTTCAAAACGATGGAGTTAGGGAGGCCAGAAGCTAAGAAGAGTGGTTTGATAGAGATGTTCCACTGGCTCACGCACCTGCATTTGTCAAGGCCCTTGGTGATAGCACCTACAAATATTGATGTTGGGACTTCTAGGCTTGGTGGTCAGTCAACATTTATTTGGAAGGTGGTCACTTTGCTAGATTTTCGTGTGTCATTTTTCCTAGTGATTGCATTGGTAACAACTGTGAGTCAAGGAAGATTTATTGAGCATTTCGGACATAAAAAAAATTTAATGCTTAACTACCTTGTGTTTGAGGTGATATGTTGATTACAATCTAATGATCAAAATGCTTTAAAACTCTTTAATTGTCTTGTAACATTATGATGACATTTTTAGGAATCAGTGAGCCGTATAAATGCATTGATGTTGCCAAACTCTTCTGTTTGGCATGTTTATTGCATTTGGCAGGGACTGTAGCTGCAACATAGCTCTTGTTTGGTTTAGTTGCCGGTGAGGGCAGTGACCAAGAATGAAGCAAATCATGGTAAATCATGCAAAGAGAGAAATTTAGTATTTGTGGTGTTGTGTTGGATGTTCGAGAGGAAGATTAGTAGCAAGATGGTGTCTTAGTATGGAGTAATGTGAAGGTAAGAAGAAAGTTGAGTTCTAGGGAAATGGATATAGTAAGTTTTGAAGGAGAGGAGAGAGAGGTGTTCAAAGCAATTAAGGTTTCATCTAAGTTTGTATATTATATTTCAAGTGAGATTGTCAACCCCTTACACAATTTTTCTATCAATTTAAAATTCAAACAACACTCATCAAGCCTAGCATTGAATATGCCCTCAAATTACAATTTGAAGTACAAAGTTAATGATTAAGAACTCCCAATTTAAACACACAACCCAAACCAAAAACTATTGTTGTAACTATAACAACATAAAATTCAAACATCACCCAGTGACAAGCTTCTTAACATACTACAACTTACAAACATTAATTATAGAGAAAATGATACAAAAATCCCAATTTAAATGCAAACCCCAAACAATACATTGTCTTTGCATTAATATGAAATTTAGATAGCGACCATAAACCTTGATGTTGAATATCCCTTCAACATAATATAACCTGAAAATTTATAGTAGAGAATTGGAAAACAAACCAAAAATATGAAACACCTATACCAAAAATCTCTTCAAGATTTTAACATAACTTATAAACTTGTACTAGAAATATGATGATGTGAAAACCCAGTTTCATTTCAAAATCCAAAATAGTAGAAATATGATGATGTGAAAACCCAATTTCATTTCAAAATCCAACATAGTAATGTAAGGTTTAAATGATAACCATAAACCCTTTACTAAAATTCCCCTCAATATAATTTGCAAACTTATATTATAAATCTAATGATACCGATAAATGATAACCATAAACCCTTTGCTAAAAATCCTCTCAATATAGCTTGCAAACTTATATTATAAATCTTACTTGCAAACTTATACTATAAATCTAATGATATAGAAACATCAATTTAAGCTTAAAAACCCAAACCATGAATTGTTTTTTGTGTCACTTAAGACTCAAATAATATTAAATAACAATCATCCCTGACATTGAAATTGATCACAACTTACTTTATAAAATAATGATACAGAAACCATACTCAATCTCAAAACCCTACCAGACATTGTTTGTGCATCATGTGAAATTCAAACAGCATCCATTCCTTCCACCCAATATATCTTAAGCACTTTACGTAGGAAGCTAATGATGCAAAAAACCTAATCTCAGCTTAAAACCCAAACTGCACATAGCTTTTGCATCAGTGTATGATTCAAAGTTCAAACACTATCCTCCAGCACTGGAATCCCCATTATGGAACATAAGAAACTGAAACTAAAAAGTATTGATATAAAAATACCCAGTTGAAGCTCATTTAACCTAATTTACAATTGAATAATTAAAATAATGATAATAATAATCTAATAGATAATTTGAAAGCTATGTCTACAATATACTAAAAAAATTATATTGAATAAATAGACTGCTACATTTTAATTTTTTCTAACACAAAAAAACAGTCTTACTTAAAAAATTGTCACTTCTCAAATTTATTAAAGAAACCGTTGTTAATTAGCACCTGACCACTTATTTGGCTCTGCAACCTAGTTTCTAATTTCTTAGAATACTCTAAATACCGCAAAGATGTTAGTTGTTTAAAGCTTGTATGAAAAGCTTCTAACTTAGAACACCCATTTATATTCAAGTCCCTTAGACCTGTGAGTTCTCCAAAGGTTTGAGGCAAGATTTCCAGCTCTAGGCACCATACAAGTCCAAATATGTTAGAGTAGTCAGCTGTCCAAAGGATTCTGGCAGACATTTTAAACCCTTGCACTTTTTCATACTTAGTTTCTTCAAAGCAGGCAGTTGGAAAATTTGCTCAGGCAACTCCCACATCTTTTCATTGCCATTGAGAACCAAAATTTCCAAAGCCTCTAATTGATTAAACCCCTCTGGTAGCTTGGGCAGCTCCACCAATTCACTGAAATCTAGTTTTTCCAAAGAAAAACACGGAGGAGCTCCTGTCATCTGAGAGTTTGTGCATTCAGTGGAATGAAATTGTTCAATGACCTTCATTGATAGTAAAGTTTTAGGAAGCTGCATACAGATTCCAATTGTCAGAACATGGCTACCAAACTTTTAAACTGTATAAATAATAAAATGCTGTAGATATTGTAATTGAATAATAAAATGTTGTAGATAAATTAATTGAAGACAAAGGACTTGCCTTACATAGACTAACTTCACCTTCAGTAAAGAAAGGCCCATGGAACACGCTCAATTCATCAAGCTTCTCCAACTTCACTGGTAACTGAGGAATATTACCGGGCACATAAAGAAAGTTCAATTTTTCAAATCTCATCTGACTTACTCTGCTCACTTGGATTCCTTCTCCTAAGGCAAGAATTCTTAATGATTTTCTCATTAGATTTAAGTGTCTTTCCTCAATAACATATTGAGATTTCTCATTAACAAGCCAGACTCCTTTAATTTGATTGAGCCTCTGCAAAAGTATAAGATTGGTTAGAAAAAATAGTTTCAAAATTGTATTATATGGGATCATGTAATTGGAGGGGATGCCTGGCTAAATATACCTGGTCATTTGCCGCATCATGTAAGGATTGAACATCTAAGATTCTATTGCCTTTTGATAAGCGTTGCCCTTGTGCTCTGATGATTTCATGAACAATTAACTCCTCCCAGAGGGGATTGGGATCATTATTCTGAGGAGTTGAAGTAATCAATCCTGCCTCAAGAAGAGATGCAACTGCCACTCCTCCAACAATATACTCAACATCTTGACGATTCCATTTGTTGAAGAAGCAGCATATGTCAAGCAAGGCTTCCTTACTGTACTCTTCCAACTCACCATATACAAAATCAATAAGCCGGTCGCTCAGATTTTCTTGTGTGATTGTGTCCCCATCTTCCAAAGTTTCCACTATGTCAATACACCTACCAACTCGATAACTTTGCTCATGTAATCGAGCACCAACAATTTTGAGGGCCAACAGTACCCCACTGCAAATCTTTAGGATTCTACTTAAATGTTCATCTTTAATGGTTCCACTTTTAGTTGGGTCTTTGAACAAAATTTTCAATGCATATTCATGTGGCAGAGGGTGGAGAGCACATGGTCTGTGCATTAGGTTGGGTTGTCCTTCAAACATATCTGTAGCTGCTAAATTTCTTGTTGTTATCAGAATTCTGCTACCTTGGGGAAGGCCTCCTAAGTCCTGCGGGAGAAGGTTTTCCAAGTCTGATGACCGTAATACAATATCAATGAAAAGAAAAATGGGTTTGTTTTTATCACATTTAAAAGCCTCCGTCAGCTGGTCTCCACCATCTTTACAATTTCTTAACAATATCGGTTGCCCACCATTAAAATCTGGAAAACATTCTTTCAGAATTTGCTACTGTGATCTCGTAAAATCATTCATCTCTGGCTCTTGATATATTTCAAGATTAGTGTAGTTATAATTCTTGAGATCCATTTTTGAAACCACAGCTTCTGCGACTGTGGTTTTTCCGAGGCCTCCAAAACCATAAATGACTACTGTAAGCGATGACTGGCCTGTGGTTGTGAGAATATCCAAGATTTCATTCACTTGCTTCTCGATCCCAACTGTCAAGTGACAAACAAATGTGTTATGATATAAAAAAACAGAGCTGTAAATAAAGCGGTGGCCTGATACGGTCCATTAGAAAGGCCATAAACATTGAACCATGAGCAGGGCTTAGAAAATTAACTGAGAATGTGAAGAACTGCATTCCAAACGGAGACGAGGAACAGAGGTTCTTGATTGAGACAAAAGGTGAACAACAAGATCAACAAGATGCAAACCTTTTTATTTCAAAATCGCTTTTCTTTGAACAATTGGATGAGAATATCACAAAGAAGTTGCATGATAAATAAATATGAATGTGAATGATAAAATCTAAATCAAACATACTTTTAAACTCTTTTAGATTTACCTGCTTTCTCCATAGAAAATTTTGTCAACGACAAAGTTGTGAGCTCTGTCAAAGAAGTCGCTGCTGGTGGGTTCTCCATTGGGCGCTCTGTCAAAGAGGAGGCCGCTGTTGGGTTCTCAGATATCTTGCCCTTTGTCACGTAGTTGCCCATGCTTCATCCAAACAACAAGATCAACAAGATACCCAGTTCCACTACTCTCTCTTTCTTTATTTATTATTGTCCAAAAAAAAGCAAACAGCTTTATTTAAAAAAAAAAGCAATAGAATTTACCAGTCTACCTAGCGGTGATCCAGGATATAATAAGAAGATAAGATGGGGGCGGAATTCAACAAGCGAACTTAGTGACTCACAACTTTAATGGAGGGTGTTTTTGTTTTTTCATGTTTGTTTCTGTGATGTCTTAAAAGATAGATATAATTTATGAGAGTGATATTGTTAATATATTATTATCGATTCCATTGCTTGTTTTATATTTATTTTTGTAACTCTTTAATAATAAGAAGTGTGTTTATCAATTATTTTCACATAGCTGCAATGTTTAATGTTGTTAATTTTTTTTCTTACATAACATCTTGTTTTAAAAATTCAAGTAAACAATTGTATTTCCATGTTCACCAACTTGTTACACGTCTTTTTGAAAATCCTAGACTTTTTGTGTTTCCATGCTTGTTCAAATGTGGATAGTGTACATTATTTGGTTCCTATTTTTCTCACATGCTCAAATTTTCCGTTTCTTCTCTTCGAAGTTTTCACTCTATTTAAACAACAAAATATGGCTAACAATTATATGGACATTTTCTTTGTCATCAAGGCTCTACATTGACATTGAAGTCTTTTTATTCTTATTATACTATCCCTCATTATGCACACTACAACCGAATTAATTACATCCTTGTTACTCAAAATGAGCAGCAATGTGTTCCTCACTACGCTTCTAACATTAATCTTCTTCCTCCTATCTACTACAACGAATGACAATACAAGGAAGTCATATATAATTCATATGATGATGTCTATGAAGTCTGAGCACTCCAATGTACACTAGAATTGGTACGCTTCAATTCTTTATAGGAGCTACATAAAACAATAAATAAAACTTTTGCATTGTAGGTAAGCAAATTAAGAATGAGTTGCTTACATTTTTTTATATGAGAGCAATCATTTGTTGCAATTGAGAAAGTTGAGAATTAGGTCATTCTTGTTTAAAATAGTAGCATGTTTATTAATACTTATATTTGGTAATATTATCATAATCAAAATGATTTAATTAGTTATTAGAGGAAAGACTATAGTAGTGATGCACGTTAACTTTAGAGATTGATGTGGACTTGTACATGTCATGTTGGCACTAAATTTTTTTTTATCTTATAGACAAAATTGTGGATATTTTAAATATTTTATTTTCACTATTCATTTAACATGTTAGACATAATTTACCAAAGGTGATCCACATTGACCACCTCTTCTTGAACAACAACTACCCTCATGTGCTCTAATTAACTTATTTTCCCTATCCAAATCATGTTTTGAAAAATAAATGGACATTTCACTAGAAAAACTCCACACCAAAATCCCATGTGATCATATTTACTCTTTGCTCCTCCATACTTGCACATATTAGATGGAGGAGAGATAGAATAATCATTCTATGATGCAATACACTACATTAAACAATGTGTTAGGGCTCAACAATGAGTTTCTTCTTCTTCCCCAAAATAGATTGTGTTTTTGACTAGACATTATTCACTTTAGTGATAGTTGTTTCATGGCTTAGTTGCAAACATGTTTGCATAATCCTTCTCAGGTGATGAAGAGGGTTGTGATGTAGAGTGTTGGCTCTTATATGAATTGTTTGCTTCACATCAAATCAACAATAGTAATGAGCTATGTATGGAGAGGATGTTGAGGTCTATTCAACATTCATCTTCATTTTAGTCATCCCTCCAACTTGAAAGGGAAGGAGAAGTCCTCGTACTTCACTACTTACTCGCCTCCTCTATTTTGTTGTATTTTGATTTATTTTTTGTTGTGCATTATTTTGTATATAATTAATACTTCTTATTAATTATTTGTGATGAAAAGGGTTTGTTGTACCAAACTAGGGTTATAATTATCAACATTTTCTAGATTTTTTTAGAAATCCCTAATGCATTATCAAAAGTTTTGATATTTTTGAAATATGAATTACCACCTGATGAGGGTGCAATTCGAGACATAGAAAATAACACACAAAACCAGAGAATAATTTTATTATTCAGAAAATGGAACTTATTACATTCAGAGGATCTCAAATCCTCAAGTTCTACAACATATGCAAGCTACAGAAAATTACAAAATAACCCATTTTCGTAGTATGCAAACTTCTCCCCAAAAAGCTAGAGCTTATTCCCCCCAAAAGCTATTGAAAAATAAGGAAACCCGCCCATAAATAGAGCTCCTTTCAAGTTTGGAGTCAAAACAACATTCAAATTGAGTTTTGGCGATTTGGTGCCGAAAATTACAACTTGAAATTCAAATTTCAAGTTTACATTCGAAAATTAGCACATTCTAGAAAGTGCACTAACTTCCGAGAGCCATAACTTTTGATCTGGGACTCTGTTTTTTGAACCATTGGAACTGTTGGAAAGGTCTCAGAGTCAAGAATGTGTTTGAGAATATACTATGCCAATTTCAGCAAATTTTGGGGTCGTTTCGGGACCATTTAGTGTCTCAAATCTGACCCAAAAGGTTTTCAAGTGCAATTCTGGGAGACTAAAACTACATTATCTTCTAAACCAGGAATGCTCTCAACCTGATTCTTTTGCCAATGTTCTTATTTTTGTGTTCTAAATCCTCCCATATAGACTTTGTCCCAAAATGCCTTCAAATTCAAATACCTGCTAAAAATAGCAACTGGCCAGAAAAAGCAAAAAAGCAAAAATAAAAAATGGGAATTACATTATGACGAAAAAGGTATCTAGAAATGCAAAAATATCTAAGAAACTACCAACATGAAATGAAAATCTTTTTTTGGGTGATGCAAAATTGCCCTTACACCACTGGATGCTCCTGCATCATAAGGTTGGATTGCATTTTTTGTTATCTTGAAATTCTTAGAAATGACTGTTACATAAGTGGAATGGCTATGTCATAATACTTTTACTTGAAAATATTACTAATTCTTGAAGTTGTGAACATTTATTTTCTTAATGGTATATTTCTTTTACTATTTGCAAGAGGGTACATCTCTAAGAACAAAAATATTATGAAATTTTACCACCCATTTTGTTGTGTTTGTGAATACAATTGTTTGTGCTCTCTTTTATTTTATTTTATCACATGTGTTATTTATAAAAAATGTATATTTATTTAAGGATCATTGTGATCTATCAAACTTAAGTTATAAATTAAAATATTGGGATGTATCAATTGGTAAGTTATACTAACCCATTTCCTTGTTAGTTGTTAAAAACTTTTTGAATGTTTGTGAAATAAATTAAAGTTGGATTTATTCTTGGTTATCTTAAAATCCTAATAGTGGTTGCTACATTGTTAATTTTAATGCTACCATGGACATGCAATTTTGTTTCATTATTTTTTAGTCAAAAAAATTACTTTCTCTTGATTTCAAAAAACGTATTTTATTAAATATTTATTTAATTTATGCCTTGTTATTTTAGTAAGGCCTATAAGGGGAGGGAATACATATAGAGTGGTCACTAGAGCAACAATAAAGAGAATATGACATACTCTTCAATGTCTAGTGTGAGCTCTACTAGTGAGGGTTGTTGTGAGGCTTGAGTAAATATCTATTGAGCCACACCTTGTTGACTCCACATGAGATGTTATTCCTAAATCTACTAAACTCTAAAAATGCTTCACCTCCACATGAACTTTATTACTCTTCACTTGAGATTGTAGAAATGAATTTGAAAAAGAGTTAACTTGTAATTGTGTCTAGAAATCATGATGTTTTGATGAATACTATTAAAAATAGAATAGTTCCTATATTTCTAAAAAGGATGAAATCTATGTCCTAAAAAATTATCAAAGCTCAATATTTTTTGCTACCATCTAACTAAATTTATCAAGGAGATTTTTTTTAAAGAAGATTAGACTAAAAGGGCCTGTAAGAGGGATATTCCATTATCAATCATCATTTTTTAGAGAAAATGTGGAACACATGTTTGAAGGATTTAATGAAATATTTTAAAGTATGTTAGAGAAAAGGGATTTGCAAGAGAGACAATCCATTTTTAATCATCATTTTTTAGAGAAACTAATGAAAACACGTTTGGAGGATTTAAAAATCATGTAATACACTTCAGAGCTAGGTGTCCAAGATGTTGAAGTCTTTTTATTCTACCAAAACATGTAACACTTTCTTGAATCTTCTAAATGAATAAAATAGGGAAGAGTCAATGATCCATGCAAAATTCAATAATTTATTATTGGGAAAAACAAAGTTAATAGTGGTGAAAATTACAAATATCATGTTTTCATTTCCAACTATTACAAGATCATTGAGGGGTGCAAAGAGTACTTTATTCAAAAAAAAAAAAATTAATTTAAAACTAATGTTATGATCGGGAAAATGATTTCTAATCAACTTGAACCCTTCCTAGATATGTGAAGGGGTCTAAGTGATGGATCTGAGCACAACACATCAGTATAACTATTGATCACTACTTAAGACATCAAAATAGAAAATATCGCATGCAAAAGGCTTATTAATTTATGGGTGTTGAACTAATAATGATAGTTATACATGTACACAAAACTAATTGCTTAGTTTAAAAAATAGAATAGTACACATTACATCAGCATAGATATCAAGACCATGACACACTTAAAAATTATAGTGGTTGTTGCATCCTTGTACATTATTTAATATAGTGGATTGGATTTTTTATGACACTATTCATTTCCCCACTCAATATGATATGGGCAAGTATAGAGGTGTATTTAGTAAATATGGTCACATGAGCGTTGGGTGCACAAATTGTGCTAGTTGAATGTATTCACATTTAATTAAAAAATTGTTAATTTTCATTGTGAAAAAAACTCAATACAAATGCATAGTAAGAAAGTATTGTTCAAGAAGAGAGGGAATGTGCACCACCTTTGGTCAATTATTTTCTAAAAAATCTACCTCATCCATTAGTATGTCATGTTATAATGATACTAAAACTAAAATACTTAAACTATCCACACTCCTTGATTTTCTTTATAGTTTTTAATGCCAGCACAATATGTACAAGGCTATATCAACCCCTAAATTTAGAGTGCACTACTATAATGACTTCTCCCCTATGATTGTACACAAAAAATAATATGTACTAGGATTCAAAATTGTCTTCAATTATTATGGAATTGTTTATAGTTTCTTGCATCATTATGGAAGTGCTACTACACAAGTCATAGGCATTAAAATATGGTTCATGTAAACACTTGCAAGAAACTATTTTTTAACTGAGCGGAGTGTATTTTTCATGCACTTATGCTCACGTTATGAGGTATTAAAAGAAAAAAAAAGGAATTCAAAATCATTTTCATTATGATTGTGTTTTTTTCTGCCTGCAACCAGAACCCTTCATTTCTGCGCTCACATTCTAGGAGGAGCCATCTTGCAAGTTTTTTCATCAAATTATTGTTGTTTCATCGCCAAGATGCCACCATGTCGACGAGGAGGTCTGAGAGGTAAGGATTGTTTGTTTTTTGTTGTGAATTTGTTAGTTTTAGGTTGTTTTTTATATTTATTTTTTGAATTTGTAGGAGATGTTAATGAACCTAAAAACCCTCCTCAAAATCCTCAACAAGCATAGCAACAACAAGAGGAACAAAATCCTCAACAAGCACAACAACAAGAAAATCCTCAAGTTCAACAACCACAACAACAATCTCCTCCACCAATCCCTCAACATCCTCCTGGCACTCAACAAAACATAATGAGTGAAATTGAAAATAATAAAAAAAAAAATTGAGGATTTAATCAAGAGGTTGAATGATCCAAATGGTTCAATCATGGAAGGAATGACCCTGTCAACTTCACTCAAAGAAATGTTAAAACATGTAGATTCAATCAACAAACAATTAACTGGTTGGCAAGATAGGAGGCAGGCAGCTAGGAATTATTACCAGGATAAATTATCATATAAAGATGTAAAAGATCTAAAAATTACAAAATTTGATTTATGCTCATTATTCATTGACCCATGCACAAATGGAAATCTTACCCTCAATGCGAAGAGGTTTCCTATCCATTGGTTTCACCACCAACATATTAGGACCTTTTTATGGGATAGGTGGTACATGGTTTTTTATTACCTACCATGCAACAATTGTGAAGTCCTGCAATATTTCCTAGGGAAACTATACTGTGAGTTCATCTTGAACAAAATCTTGAATTATTTTGATATGAGGGACTTTCAGGGGAGAGGTGGGGGGTCAGCTCAAGATAGACCCAGTGCACATCAGGATCCTAGGTGGCAAGCGAGACAAGCTCTCACTAGGCTGCCTCATGAGCACATCATTATCCCTTCCATCACGAAGGAGAGTTCTGAGGTAGAGACTTTGCAAGCCATCAACTCTTTGACCCAGAGTGTCATCCAACATGCCATCCCTATACTACAGTGGCATCCAAGGGATTCTTTAAGTGGTGGGCTTCGATCCCATTTGTGTCAAGCTTGCAGGGCGACTTGTTCATATGACCCCACCGACACTTAGGAGGCTGCTACACAGGATACGTCTACAACTATGGAGATGGCGAGGGTAGTTGACATCTTGAATGATGCCTATGGCATCAATTCTTAGGTAAATGTTAGCATGTTCATTGAATTTAATTTATTAAATTTCAATTTTAAAATGCAAGATTAACTAATTTAGTTTTATGATTTTAATAAAATTTCAAGGTCATAGTGTTGATACTGGATAGACCGGCAGGCTACACCCACTTGTTTCTCCACTACATCTACTGTTGAGGTATGTAACTAGTAAACAATTATAAATTTATTACATGTTAATAGCATTGTTTTATGAATGGTATTCTAATATGTGATTTTGGATGTTGAATAGGCTAATATTGGAGGTTCTGGGGGAACACCTCCTAGTGCCAGTGGATTTAGAAAAATCTACATGCTGGTAATAGAATAAAGAGTTTAACTAATGAATTGTACTTAATAGATTTATGTAGTTTATATTCATATCATTGATTACGTTGCATTGCACATCTTTCAAACTCAAAGCATTACTTCACATTCCATAACTAATAATTAGATGTTGATAGATGATAAAATTTCAACTACAATATAGTTGTTTAGAAATTCAACATAAGCAGTGATGCAATTACTTCACATAGCATAAGTAATAAGTAGGAGCAACTTCCAATTGCATTTGTTTTTCATGGCATTCCATGAGACCACTTTTTACCAAGGCACCTTTTCAAACAGTTCATTGCCTTGTCTATGCTATGGATGCTTGGAAGAAATATATGAAAGAATAATAGTAAGCAATAGCATAGATAAGGCAATGAGTTGTTTGAAAAAATACCTCCAAGAAATGTGGTCTCATGGTGATGTCCATCACCATGAGACCACATTTCTTTGAGGCACTTTTTCAAATAGTTCACTACCTTTTCTATGCTACCACATTTTACATACATGTCTACCAAAGCATTTTATCAAACAGTTCATTTCCTCACTACTATGGCTAAAACCTTAGAAAAGGTGCTTTCCAACAAACTATGGATTCTTAAAAAAAATCTATCAAAGCATAATAGTAAGCAATAACATATACAAGGTAGTGAGTAGTTTGAAAAAATACCTCGAAGAAATGTTGTCTAATGGTGATGGAATGCCATTCCATCACCATGAGACCAAATTTCTTTGAGGCATTTCTTCATACAACTCAACACCTTTTCTGTGCTACCACCATTCCATCACCATGAGACCAAATTTCTTCGAGGCATTTCTTCATACAACTCACCACCTTTTCTGTGCTACCACATTTTCCATACATGTGTACCAACGCATTTTATTAAACTACTCACGTCCTTGTTGCTATGGCTAAAAGCCTAAAATAGGTGCTTTCTAACAAACTATGGATGTTTGGAACAAATCTATCAAAGCATAATAGTAAGCAATATCATAGTTAAGGAAGTGAGTAGTATGAAAAAAATTCTTGAAGAAATGTGGTCTTATGGTGATGGAATGCCATTCCATCACCATGAGACCACATTTCTTTGAGGCATTTTTTCAAACAGCTCACTGCTTGAAGAATAGAAATCAACCCATTAGCCAAAATTCCCCTCCAAATTCATTTCAAGGTCCTCATCCTCAATTTACCAATCCATGGAAGCTTCCATCTTTTATCCCACTTGTTCATGTCCCCACCCCTCCCTCTTCATGTCATGATCACCCTCCATCTCATAACCAAGACCACTCTATACCATCCACCCCATCTCAACATAATACCATAGAGAAGGAAATGAACTGTTTGAAAAAATGCCTCAAAGAAATGTGGTCTTATGGTGATGGAATGCCATGACACATTTTTTTGTAATGGCATTCCATCACCATGTGACCCCATTTCTTTGAGGAATTTATTCAAACAATTTGTTGCCTTCTCTATACCACCACATTTATTGTACATGTCTACGAAAGCATTTTATCAAACAGTTCACCACTTTGCTACTATGGGTAAAAGCCTAAAAACACGTTCTTTCAAACAAGATATGGATAGGGAAAATAGTAAGCATGATAGTAAAAAATATATAGTTTAATAAGTACTCAAAATTTTGTTCATTATCCCATATGTTATAAGCCATGACATGGATCACTATTGTAGTTTTTGTGATTGAATAATTTGTTGCTTTATTTTTTAGATGTTGCAAGCGGATACACCTTTGAATGTTCATAGGGAAATGGAGATCAGTGTTTCATCTTCTATAAACTCCTCGATGGCCCTAATAGGGGAGGTATGAGGCAAATTACTAAATTTCAATTTACATTCTTTGTTATAGATTTTAGTTAGTGAAAAATAAACCATTATTGATTCATAGTTTAATTTCTATTTGGATGGTTTATACAGGGTTTCAACACGCTACAACATGGGCATTTGAATATTCCCCTTGTGGAGAGTGATCATCAGATGGGGGTAAGTGATTATTTTGTTAAATATATCATTCTTTTAATGTAATTTCTATATATTAAAGTCTTTACTTCTTATTGTAATAGATAAGCCTTGACCAAGACCTAAACCTTAGGAGGAGCAGTAGGAGCACTCCTCAACCATAGAATAAATGAGTGACAGACGTATCACCATTCGATCGACCAACAAAGGGCAAGAGTTTATTTCGAGAGCATGGAGAGAAAATGACTTTTGATTACTGAGCCTTTTGACGTTGTATGCCTATATGGCATTTTTATACATATTTTGTATTGGATATATTTGACATTGTATGCCTATATGGCATTCTTGTAAGCCTATATGGATATTTTGTACCTATATTGTATACTTATATCGACATATATTGATGTATACCTACATGGCTATTTGGTTAATGCAAATATTTTTATCGATGTTGTCCATATTTGCATTATAAATCCATGGTTCAATAGAAATGAGTTACGTGTATTCAAGTTTATACTTTACAACTTACGTTTATACTTTGTGACTTACATGTATTCCAATGTATGTTTTGTGACTTACATGTTTTCATGTGTATACCTTGTATTCATGTATATACTTTGTATTAATTTGTGTATACTATATATACTTCAATGCTTACGTGTTTTTGAGTACTTTTGCTTCCCTTATTCACATGTACATGCTTGACTTATTTACGTGTATACTTATTAATTGGTTAGCCCTAGCATTGATCATTATTGTCATTCATGGTTTATCTTGAATATTAATTGATTGATGGTAAACAACTTTATTAGTCAATGCTAAACAACTCCAATATTTCTAGGAATACTAGTAGAGTTACAAATTTCAAATTGCACAAATTGAAAAGAAAAGATTAACTATAAATAAATGCACTGATTAATCCAAAGAGTTCCATGAAATGCTTTATCTAAAAGAAAAAAAAATGTTTTCAATTGGTATTCCATGAAATGTTTCATAAAAAAATTCCAATATATTTAATATTTTGATTGGAACAACTCAATTAAGCAAAGGATACATAATCTTCACAACACTTACAAAACATAATATTCATAGTAGATGATAAGTAGTTAATTTCTTGACACATTATCATACAAACGTTTATCTTGAATAGTCTTTAAACATTTTCACAACATAATCCTCATAGTGCAAAATGAATTGTTATGTTCTTGATCCATCACCATATAAATACTTCGAAAGATGTATATGTCAACTTTTTTGCAATATTATTTCTTGTATAGGAAATGAACTTGGGAGAAAGCAAGTTATAATTTATAATACAAATAAGAAATGGACTCAACGGTGGAAACTTTATTTATCACACCAAATAATAAATGTATAGGAGAGCATCACTTGTTTCTCTTAGACTCCAATTTTCAAGCATAGCAAATCATTTCAAATGAAAATGATAGAATGCTTCACAACCAAAGTTGTTAATTGAGGAAAAATAAAATGTTTCCAAGTTCCACCATTGTACACATTTACAATTGGTTGTATATTGTTGTAAGGGAAAGGAGGATAATTAAAAAATGTCTTGCACTTGCTAGAATTGAGGATAATTATATGATTTTTGTGTGGAAAACTCAGACTTCTCAACCGTTGTGTGTATGTTTATATTTTTGATTGTTTTGCATGCCATCATAAGAGATCAAGTCGGTTGAATGTAGCTCGTAGAAATTCCATGTGTTTGGGTGAGAAAGAGGACCATGCCTAGTGTAAACATACCTATTGGGACGTGTTGGAGTAGTTTTTTTGGTCACACGAATTGCAAAATGAAAGCTGCACCACTTTTCAACTTTACACTACTTGCATTTGACACTTTTTCCATTAAGTGAAAATTGGACACCACGAAAAAATGACTCTCAGATAAAAAAAACTGAGAGAGGTTATTGTTGAGAGGCCCAATGCGATCTTGTAGGCTCAGATGGAGAGTTTGTAAGCGTCACGATTTCTGAGTAATAGCCCATCAAAGATTGTTGCCTTTTTGCATTTTTGACCCTTAAGGGATCGAGTCAGTTGAAAGTAGCTCAGAGCAATTTTGCATGTTTAGGTGTGAAAGAGGACCATGCCTCGCATAAAAATACCCATCTGGATGCATTGAAATGGTTTTTTTGGTCACACGAGTTGCAGAACAAAAGTTGCACCACTTTGCAACTTTCACCTACTTGCATTTGATAACTTTTTCTCCAAGTGAAAATTTGTCACCACAAGAAAACGCCTTTGAGATAGTGAAAACCAAGAGAGGTTATTGTAGAGCGTCCCAACATGATCCCATAGGCTCAAACGAGAAATTTTTAAGCATCACAATGTCCGAGTAACAACATGTTGAAGATTGCATTCATTTTGCACTTTGGACTCTTAAGGGATTTTGTCAATTGAATGTAGCTCGGAGTGATTCTAAATTTTTGGGTGCAAAATAGAACCATACTCATCGTAAACGTACCCACCCAAACTGTTGGAACAATTCATTTGGTCACACGATTTGTAGAACAAAAGTTTCACCACTTTGCAACTTTTAACTAATTGCATTTGACAACTTTTTCCCCAAGTGAAAATTTTCCACCATGAGAAAATGCCTCTGAGATAGAAAAAAATGAAGAGAGGCTATTGTAGAGAGACCCAACATGATCCCATAGAATTAAATGAGAAGTTTCTAAGCATCACGATATCTGAGTAACAAAATGTTGAAGTTTGCAGTTATTTTGCACTTTAGACTCTTAAAGGATTTTATCGATTGAATGTAGCTTAGAGAAATTCAACATGTTTGGGTGTGTAAGAGGACTATCTCTAGCATAAACATAACCACACAAATGCATTGGAATAGTTCATTTGGTCATACGAGTTGCAGAACGAAAGTTGCACTACTTTGTAATTTTCAACTACTCGCATTTGACAATTTTTTCTCGAAGCGAAAATTTTCCACCAAAGGAAAACACTTTCAAGATGGTGAAAACAAAGAAATTTTATTGTATAGGGACCCAACTTGATTCCATAGGCTCATACAAAAAATTTCTAAGCATCACGGTATCTAAGTAACATCATACTGAAGTTTGCAACCATTTTGCACTTTGGACTCTTAAGGGATTCTACTAGTTGAATGTAGCTCAGAGCGATTCAGCGTGTTTGAGTGAAAAATAAGACCATCCCTAGCATAAACGTACCCACTCAGATGTGTTGGAACAATTCATTTGGTCACACGAGTTGCAAAACGAAAGTTGCACCACTTTGCAACTTTCAACTACTTGCATTTGACAACTTTTTCCCCAAGTAAAAATTTGCCACCACGGGAAAATGCCTCTGAGATAGTGAAAAATGAGAGAGGTTATTGTAGAGGGGCCCAATGCAATCCCATAGGCTTAAACGAGAAGTTTCTAAGCATCACGATGTTTGAGTAACATCTTGTCGAAGATTGCAGACAGTTTGCACTTTAGATTCTTAAGGGATTTTGTCGATTAAATGTAGCTCAAATTGATTCCACGTGTTTGGTTGCAAAATAGGACCATTCCTATTGTAAACCCACACATCCAGATGTGTTAGAACATTCCATTTTGTCACACAAGTTTCATAACGAAAGTTGCACCACTTTGCAACTTTGCACTGCTTGCATTTGACACTTTTTCCATGAACTAAAAATTGGACACCATAGGAAAACTACTCTGAGATAACAAAAATTGAGAGAGGTTATTGTAGTGGGGCCCAAAATGATCCCATAGGCTCAAATGGAGAGTTTGTAAGCACCACAATTTTTGAGTAATAGTCTATCAAAGATTGTTGTCCTTTTGCACTTTGGACCCTTAAGGGATCAAGCCGGTTGAACATAGCTCAGAGCAATTTTGTGTGTTTGGGTGTGAAAGAGGACCATTCTTAGCATAAATTTACCCATATAGATGCATTGGAATAGTTTTTTTGGTCACACACATTGCAGAACGAAAGTTGCACCACTTTACAACTTTACACTGCTTGCATTTGACAATTTTTCCATCAAGTGAAAACATGACACCATGGGAAAATGACTCTGATATAATAAAAATAGAGAGAGGTTATTGTAGAGGGGCCCAACACGATCCCATAGGATCAGATGAAGAATTATTAAGCATCACTATTTTCGAGTAATAGTTTGTCAAAAATTATTTCCCTTTTGTGCTTTGGACTCTTAAGGGATTGATCTGGTTGAACATAGCTCAGAGCGATTCCACGTGTTTAGGTGAAAAAGAGGACCATGCCTAGCGTAAACATACCCAGTTAGACACATTGGAACAATCTGTTTGGTCACATGAGTTGTAGAATGAAAGTTGCACCACTTTGCAACTTTATATTACTTGCAATTGACACTTTTTCCATCAAGTCAAAATTGAACACCACAAAAAAAGACTGTGAGATAACAAAAATTGAGAGAGGTTATTGTAGAGGTGCCTTACATGATTCTGATTCCTTGGACAAAATTCCCTTAACTAACACGGTATCCGAGTAACAGGGCGTCAAAGATTGTTTCTCTTTTGCAATTTGGACTATTAAGGGATTACGTTGCTTGAATTACAAATGTTTGAGGGCAGCAATAAATTTCAATATTTGAGTAAATTTTATTACAAGTGTTTATTTCAATAGACTATATACTATATTGATATTGATATACAATCATTAGGTTGATTTGTTTTAATAAATGAAGTTTTTATAATAAGTTAGTCAATTTGTGCTAGTTATAATAGGGAGAGAATAAAAGAAGAAAAAGAATGATTAGTAACCATCAATGGTTATTACACTCACTCTATTAATAATATGATATTTATAATAAAATGATATTTATTTGACTGTCCTAATTCTTCTTTTTGTGCTACAATTTTCTAATATGTTTCATACACCGTTTTGAAACCCAAGTGCTTGTACTTAAAGGCACAATGCCTTAGGTACTCCATTCTCACATATCTTTTACAATGTTGTGCTCATACATTCGAGATTGTCTTATAATATCTACATCATAGGTGTTCATGATGAGGTTAACTTCAAATGAATAACTTAAGATTCCCTCGTTAAGCTTCACACGCTCTTTTATAATGGCCTCAAATCAGAATTGAGATTTGTCAAGATCATCAAAATAAGGATGTTGCATTGTTTTTTTGGCCGAAATTATTTTTGATGGATCATAAATTATCATTTTCTACAAGGAGAGACCAATCATTTTTTAGTAGTTTACTTACAAATATGCAAAGTAAAAGAAGAAAAAGAAAGAGCATCCAAAATGGAAATGAAATGAAAATAGATGGATGCACTTACAGACAACAAATCCACACCATTTGGTTCCAACTCGGGAACAACAAGGCATAAATCTTGATGCTTCCATTGACAATCGGCATGCTAGTCTCTCAACCTAGTCAGACCTATTCATACATCTTCACTGGGAGTTCCAAGATACCTATTGCACACAACACCTCTCATGAATGGAATAACTTGAAATTCAAGATTCTTTTATAATGTCTACATCATATGTGCTCATGATAAGGTTAACTTCAAATGAATAACTTGAAATTCCCTCACCAAGCTTCACACACACTTTTATAATGGCTTAAAATCATAATTGAGATTTGTCAAGATCATCAAATTAAGGATGTTGCATTTCTTTTTTGGTAGAGATTCTCTTGGATGGCTCATAAATCAACATTTTCTGCAAGGGGACACCAATCAATTTTTAGTAGGTTATTTACAAATAGGAAAAATAGAAGAAGATGATAGCATTGGCATCATTCAAATAATGTTCATACAAGTATAAATTAATAAGAACCAATGTGCATACTTACAAATTAATCCAATGAACCATCTAGATCTTCTTTACTCTTTATTGTGTCAAGTATTGCCTCATGGTCAGAATCATGGATCTTCCACAAGGTCTTGTTCAAATGTCTACCCCCATATTTGGTCAAACAAACATTGGATGCCACGACAAGGTTCAAATAATGAAGAATCTTACAATGCGTATCAAATTCCTCAAATAGCCAATATTTAACATTCTTATGTGGGTACCTTCTAAGCGACATTCTAGTAACAACAACTAAGCCTGTATGGTATTTGATGTTTTCTCCATGTATAACTAGGGCCTCCAAAAAAAAAATTTCCTCAACACAACGACACAAGTAATAGTTAGTTCCCTCTTCGTTGTCTTGATCTGTTATAACTTCATAAACATGCCCTGCATTGATATTTGCAACAAATCTCTTAAAAAATTTCAATATTATGAATACACTACAAAGTAAGATAACAATAGGAATTTCAAATACTAAGCAAGTAGATATATTACCTGGTTGAACTAGATCTAAAATATGGTCAAATTCAACTAATGAATCCATCAATGTTAGTTCCAATGCCATCAGAGGGCGATATGTGTGAAGTGGGCTAAGATAACTTGTCAACCATTTCTCAACCCACTCCTCTGATTCGCAATCATTACAGACTTGCATTGTACATGAAGAACAAAAGAATGTCATATTTTGTGTATTGATACTCCATGAACCTACATTTGAGCTAAGGAAAGAATGTAGTTCACTCGATCATGTTAGTGTACAAAAATCCTCATATGGCGCAATGTTAGTATCATCCATCAACCAAAAAAATCTACGAACTAAAGACATACCTTCATTACCTGGACCCATTGAAGCATTACACCACTCGACGATTGATTTTACATCTATCAACTTTGCATTGTCTTTGTACTTTAACTCTTCTTGTGCTAATGCTCTTTTCACATATGCTCATGCACCATCATGCTCCCCCTTTCCATGCTCAACCTCACAAAAGTCACACATGTATTGACGTGCATCTTGCTCAACCAATAGAACATGTGTGAGTTCTTGAACTGTGTTGCATAGTTATCTGACCATATTATCTGCCAACCGTATGCTATTCCCCTATGAGCCAAATCACTATAGAACATCTGGAAGAAACCTTCCATGAAATTTGGAGAATATGTGCGATCATCACTAATATAAAAGTGATACTTCCTTAATACCTTCCTCTGGTCCTTTGTACTATCAGCTACATCAATGAATGTTATGTATACAAATATTGAAACCTACATGGAGTTGTAATATTGTGACTGCACCTCATGCTATGGCTGTAGAGTGTAGTTCTCTGCAAATTCAACCACTGATACTATGTTTCCAACTAGAAAGGTTTCCTTGCATAGCTTGAATTATGTTTCCTGCCATCAGGCTCTATGGGTATGTCTTGCATACTCATACACTATTTTTTCATGAAACATGGACATAAACTGATACACTAGAATATTTTGAATAACCAAATCACACCTTTTGGATTGATTACCATCTTTTGTAATGTGTGCCACTGTTTTATACTTCCTAAACTCTACTAGTTTCTATCCCACCTCATCTGTGCTTTCGATATGTTGACATACTGACATATGCTGCAAGCCACCACAATGCTCACATGAACCATCCAAGCATGTTGTCCTATAGAATATTTTTCCATCTTCTATTTCACATAATTTTTTTGATAGGAACTCTCTTGAAGATGTTGGTGGGGATTCTATGCCACAATCCTACAAAACATCGTTAGTATGAAAATCTAACAATATAGGATGATAAACATCATAATGGTTAGAGAATTCAATATGTAGTCTACAAAAACAAGTAGTGCATGTGTGATTTATCTTGACATAAAAAGGTTTAATCATTTCAAAACATCTTTGACAAATACTAATTTGAGAATAATCCTATTGAAATTTACAAAAAAAATGGGTTTGAGTCGTATCCAAAAAATGCTTTGGATGTGGCTCATGGTTCTGACTACCAATTCTCTTTCTTACCACATGCCTTTGATTCGGAGATGGCCTTTTTTTATTCTTCAAATACTCTTCAATTAGTGTTATCAATGCTTCAATGACAATTTATCTTTTCATGGAAATCTCCCTGAGAATTCTCATAATTCATTTGAATCGGTGCCTTCAATTCTTTGTTGTTTTTTAACGGCTCTTGATAAAGTTTTTCTACTAATTCTCATTTGTTCACTCGTCTTTATAATGAGACGAGCTCTCTTTGTTTGACTGCTTACCAAAGTCGATGTAATTACATGTCAGGTGACATTACTACCGTTTGAGTGTGAGGTCTTACCCACACTCTCATAAGCATGCATTTGATTCATAACGATAGTGTTTTCACTTGAAGCATTCGATGTTCTCAACCCAAGAGTCTTCATGATGTTTCTATACTTTATACCCCATATCATTTCAACAAATAGTTGAAATCTTGTGGTCTCATTTACCCTTTGAAAGAAGAATTTCCAAATCTTATCATCATATCTTCTACAAGTGCATGTTGGAATCTTACCTTCCATGTGTTGCAAAATATTCTCATCAATATTAATCAAATACTTTGGCTTTCTACGCAAAATTCTTGGTGGTGTTCTCCTAGGTACATACATCTCAACATTAGGAATTTCATCAATATTTAATTGAGGTGGGTTAGATTGTGCACCTTCGATTAAGGGTGGAGAAGAAGACATACCTTGAGGTTCACATGGGGATGATGTCATACCTTCTTCATCAAATCCGAGTGATGATGTACTCTCAACTTGAGATGTGGTGGATGGTGTCCCTCCATATTCACTTGCGATAGATAGTGTCCCTCCATATTCACTTATGGTAGATGATGTCCCTCCATATTCACTTGTGCTTAATGATGTCCCTTTGTATTCACTTGTGGTAGAGGGTGTGTCTCCAACTACAGTATCTAAATCTATCTTACCACAATGCTTTCGCATTTGTGCCCTTTATGTTGCCAATGCCTGTTCTCCTTTTGATGGTTGAGGTTCCTCTTCAATTGGCTTTTTTTCATCAATCGTATCCAATTTCTTCTTTTCATGACATGCCCTCAACCGTTCTCTCTCCTTTTCTTTTTTGGTTTCATACTCTTCGTTTATTAGTTTATTCCTTGTTTGTTTCCTCAAAATGGTGGATAATTTTACTTGTAGCATGGTAATGAGATGAATATTAGTTCCTAAAAAATGAATCCATACAAATAAATGAAATATATGTCATTCAAGGCTTCATACAAAATACTTACAATCATCCTATAGAAGAGTATTTCTACCATAGACAAAGGTCACATGAATTTTTCCGATGGAATGCCTTAAAGAAATGTGGTAATGTGGCATGCCATGATTGTAAGATAGGCTCAAAATGAAATCATGGACAAGGAATGTGAATTCAAATTCCTTATCAAAAATTCAAATGCCTTATCAAACAATTCAAATGCCTTATCAAATAATTCAAATGCCTTGGCTAGCTAGTGGTACATTGGCAAGCTAGTGAGCTCACTAGCTTGTGAATGTGGTAGGGTTGACAAGGTAGGGGCAGAGTATGCCTCATAGAAATGGGGTCTCACGATGATGTATGCCTCATAGAAATGAGGTCATGATGATGTATCCATCATGGTGATACCCCATTTCTGATACCTGCTACTCAGCTATTGCATTGGCAAGCTAGGGGAGCATTGGCAAGCTAGCTCACTCACTAGCTTGTGAATGTGGTAGGGTTGACAAGGTAGGGGCAGTGTATGCCTCATAGAAATGGGGTCTCATCGTGTTCTTGAGACCCCATTTCTATGAGACATACTTTGCCCCTACCTTGTCAACCCTACCGCATTTGCAAGCTAGTGAGTGAGTTAGCTTGCCAATACTCCACTAGCTTGCCAATGCGGTATGGTTGATAAGGTAGGGGCAATGTATGCCTCATATAAATGGGGTCTACCCCATTTCTATGAGGCATACGTTGCCCCTACCATGCCAACCCTACTGCATTGGCAAGCTAGTGAGTGAGCTCACTATCTTGCCAAGCTCACTAGCTTGTCAATAATACCACATTTTGCATGTATTTATACAAAAAAATTATTGTTAAACAATTTAAATGTCTTGTCCATGCTTCCATTTTGAGCCATGATTGCAAGATAGGCTGCACCTTTCACCATGTTGCTAACTTATCATTGAATAAAGAGTCTTGAAATAGTGGAGAGAAGGGTTAGAATCCCTTGCAGGTAGACTAATCAAGGAAACATTTAAAATAGATCACAACATAAGTGATGAGGTAGGTTTAGTGATGAGGTAAATTTAGAAATAGAGATGAAAACAAAAATAGATTCAAAGATCTATCAATGTGGGAGGAGTATATTCCAATTTTTTAGAGACGTGTATGGAGAATTTGGTAGCATAGACAAGGCAATCAACTGCTTGGTATACCTGTTTGACAAAATACCTCAATGAGATATGTCCTCGTGGACTATAATGATTGCAGGATATGCAAAAAATAGATTTATTGAAAAGGATTTAGAAAATTTCAAGCATATGCAAATTGTAGGTGTAAAACCAAATTCAACTACATTTTCCAACATCCCCCATGCCTATACCAAAATGAAAGCTTTGGAGAGTGGTATGCACATCCATAATAAAGGATTGAGAAATGATGTTTTATTTTACTTCCTTATAACTTATGGCATATATATGTGTATACAAAATGTGGAAGCATACACAGAGGTAAGTCAATTATTAAATAACAAAATTCCTCAAAGAGATGTTTAAAAATGTAATTGGCAAGTTATAACAATTGTGTAATTTAAAATGTGCATTGACAAGATAAGGTTATAATGACAAACAAACAATGATCAACATGGAATATGAAAAATAACAAAAATGAAAGCAATCCATAATAGAATGAAAGAAAATGTGTAAATACTTCACATACCTAAAAAGCTAGAGTTTCAAATGGAGGATTTCTACCCAATTATGTATCCTTTGCTTCTTATTTCTTCAAACTCAACAATTTGAATTTTTCAAAAGCTTGTTCCCCTCCAAACTTCAATTGTATATCACTTTTGAATGGAATTCAAACTTGAATTGATATTATATACCTTTCAACTTGAAAACTCTACTATTTCATGTAAAGGTGGTGCAAATATCATGAAAAAGGTGGTGGAATGTGAAAAACATGCATGCACACTTCACAACATCATCAAAAAGCTTTTTTTTTGTCAGAGCACACAGAGAACCAAGAGAATATGCAGAATGTGGACCTTGAGATCACAAAAATATTGATTTTTCTACCATTTTTAGAGCAAACCAAAACACCCTAGGGTGTCATGTCTTGCTAAAAAATGGCCATATCTCTACTACTTCAAAACAGGCTCGTGTTATGAGAAAGATGAATTTTTTATAGGTTTCTCTTCTCTCTTTCTCTCTACCCTCTACACTCAACCCTAAACCCTTAAACCTTCTACCCTTTATCCTCAACCCTCAAACCCTAAACCCTCAACCTTAATACCCTCTACCCTATACATTGGACCCTCAACCTTAATCCTTCAACCATATTTAGGTCCTAAACCATCAACCCTAAACCATCAACCCTATAGGTCCTCAACCATATACCCTCAATTATCAACCCTCTACCCTATACATTAGATCCTCAACCCTCATATATATTTGTCCCTCCCTCCTCTTCTCTCCTTCTCTCTATCTCACTTATCCCTCCCTAGCTCTCTCTCTCAAGTCTCTCCCTCCTACCCCTATCCCTCTCTCAAGACTCTCTCTCACTCACTCCTATCTCTCTCCCCTCTACCCTCTACCCTTAACCTTACCCTCTATCCTCTACCCTCTCCTCCCTCCCTCTCTCTCTCAGTCTCTCCCTCCTGCCCCTCTCCCTCATCAAGTCTCTCTCCCCAACTCACTCTCCTATCTCTCTCTCAGGTTAGGGAGCCCCATTTCTTGGACCCATTTTTCCAAATAGGCCCACTACATTTGCCAATTTCGCGGTGTGGCTAGTGGGTGGGTGTAACTAACGACTGTTTAAAAATGGGTCTGAGAAATAAGGGTCTCTTAGTCTTCTCGTCACTAGGAGGATCCCATTTCTTGGACCCATTTTTCAAGCAGGGTGACTACATTGCCAATTTCACCAAATTGGCAAGCTAGTGGGTGAAATTGGCAACCTAACTTGGCTTGTTTGAAAAAATGGGGTCTCCCGGTGATGTAAATCATTGGGAGACCCCATTTCTTGGACCTATTTTTTCAAACAAGCCACTACATTGTTAATTTCACTAAATTGACAAGCTAGTGGGTTAAATTGGCAACCTAACTTGACCTGTTTGAAAAAATGGGTCTGAGAAATGGGGTCTCTCGATGATGTAAATCACTAGGAGACCCCATTTCTTAGACCCATTTTTTTCAAACAAGCCACTACATTTCCAATTTCATTGAATTTGCAACCTAATCCCTCGACCCTCTTGACCATTAAACCCTCAACCCTCGACTCTCAACCCTTAAACCCTACTCCCTCAACCGCTATACCCTCTACCCTATACATTGGACCCTCAACCCTAATCCCCCAAGCCTATAACCTCAATACTCTAACCTCAAACTTAAACCCTCAACCCTCAACCCTTAAACCCTCTAATCTCTACCCTCTAACCTCTACATTAAACCCTCAACCCTCAATTCTCAACCCTCAACCCTTAATCTCTCAATCCTCAACCCTCAAACCCTCAACCCTCAACCCTCAACTCGGATACCGTCTACCCTATACATTGAAACCTCAACCCTAATCCCTCAACCATATGTACCCTCAACCCAATACCCTAAACCCTCAACCCTATAGGTCATCAAATTTATAACCTTAATTATCAACCCTCTACCTTATACATTGGATCCTCAACCCTCATATATAGTTGTCCCTCCCTCCTCTTCTCTCCTCTCTATCTCACTTCTCCTTCCATCTCTCTATCCATCCATCCCTCCCTCTCTACCCTAATCCATCAACCCTAAACCCTTGACCCTCAAACCATTAAACACTCAACCCTGAACACTAAACCCTCAACCCTCAACCCTTAAACCCTCTTCCCTCTACTGTCAACCCTA
>VDFB02036856.1:129504-173953 GCA_007258455.2 Sequoia sempervirens | reverse complement strand
TCACCCTCTCCCTCCCCTTCGCTCTCTCACCTCTCTCCCTTGCTCCCTCTGTCCCTCCCATTTCTCCCCCTTCCTCTCTCCCCTCTCCCTCTCCTTCCCCCTCCCCTTTCCCTCTCTCTCTCACTCCCTCTCTCTCTCCCTCCTTCCCTCCCTCAACTAAAAAGTAAATCATTAAATGAAAAAGTAAAGAAAAAAACATTAAATGGCAATATTTTGATAACTATGCCTTTCATAACATTGAAATTTAATATTCAAGTATAAACATAATAAATAATTTTGCATCTCAAAAATTAGTTTTCCAAATATTCAAGATATATGCCTACTTCAAACATCACAATTAATTCAATTAAAAAGTCTCTTAGATTATAACTTGTTCGTTTTTGTAATGAATAAGTTTGTTTAATTCTTTAAGTGAACTAAAAAGATAACGGAAATATTTAAAATAAAAAATAAAGAATAAAAAGGATACATGTATATAATCTAATGTTAAAAAACTGAATGTTTGAAAATAAAATTGAAAACATCAATTTTTAATATTAAACTTAATCAATTTTAAAAGATAGTTTTGACTAATAGAAATTTAAAAATCAGTAATTAAACTAGCAGGTTAACTATTCAAACTGATCCCTATTTATCTTTTTATCTTTAAAAAAAATGAATTTACTAAAATAAAGAGAAATTATGAATAGACCTGGGCCTTTTCATTGCCGAATCTCCTAGCACTGTAGTAATCTCAGCATGGGGTTGGGTAAACGGATATGAACTGTTGCATGCAGCCATGAGACATGTGCATGCCACCACAACGTTCCTTCCTGCCCAATAATGGTGAATGTGTATGTGAATGTGTATGTGGCATTGTGCTTGGCTTTGTTATAAACTGTAACATTAAGTGTGTTGCCAATTCGGACATAAAAGCCAACATTTCCACAAAAACGGTTTGCAAATGTTCGCACGCCTAACCTTAAATTTGCTAAATTTTCACTAGGCCTTTAAGCGACTCAGCAGTAGGGCACCATAAAAGACAATATCTGATCTAATTGTACATATTAGTGTGGTGATTCAATTTTCAACTGGAAAACAAAGAGCTGAGATAGGGTGTAAATCCTATGTGATTCTGACAGAATAGATACTTCTCAGGCATAGGAGTGGGTACAAGTCATGGGTGACATTGAAAAAATAGATAATCCTCAAACATCTAAGCCTGAGGATGTCCTTGCTATAAGGCTGGAAAGAGAGGAATGTAGCCCCTTGGAGTTTCAGCATGTGACTTTCTGGTACTCAAAACTCAAAAGTATATGAGGGATAAGCTATAGAAGCAAATAAAGAATTGGTGGAGCAGAATAATCTACTCCAATAAGAAATTAATTCAGATCTAGACATAGAGCTTCATATGACAGCAGGTCAAGAAAGAAGTACCGAGTGAGGAAAAAACAATTTGCATGATGCATCCCAACTTCAACAACCCAATGCACAATCGGATACGAAAGTTCGTAATTTTAGACCACAGATCTAAAGTTATAAAAATGGACCAGTATACAACACTAAATGTAAGATCGTAAATCGCAGATTTTGAATAGACATTAAACAAATAAGTAATAACTAGTAACCTAGAGTCTTGTAGGGTGGAACATGGACTGCGAAAAATAAGTTAAAAAAAATACTAATCAGGAACTGAAATTAAGGTAAATCCTTGTGCTACTCCAACTAAATTTTAAAGTATTGAATTAAGGAACTACCAGTTGTGGAATCTGATATCACTGGCTCCAACATGGACCTGCAGTTGAGCAGTACAACTACTGCATAGTGCTCTCCCCTGTTTCCAGTGCCTTTAAACTTTGCAACAGCCTTCAATGACGCGACATTCAACAATCCATTCAAATCTGAAGATTTTTGTTTACACAACTGCCAATAATAAAAATTGAATAAAATCAGTACTTGTTTTAAATCTCTAGGACACATATAATAGAAAATTTCTTACCAATTGAGAGTAGACCATGTAGAACATTATAGTACCAAACTGAAATATTTGGACAAGATCTCTGCCGTGGACATAAAAAGAGCTCTATATGTAAGGTTCATAAGTTATAACATCCAGGGACTAAAGAGCAACAAATACCCTGGAATCCAGCACCATTTATGTAAATACCCAAAAATGCCTCCGGATTTTTTCATCAATGGAGCAAGTTTAACATGTCAATTAAGTGAACTATAATAAATCATAAATACTATATAGCTAGATATTTTATATGTAACGCCAATGTCTGGTTTGAGATACAGGCGTAGCCAGCACACCAACTTTGGCGTATGGAATACCCTGTCTTTACCCCCTCCGGTTTGAAGTTGTGATTCCACTAAGTAGAAAGCCAGGCACTGCCAAATGCCAATATGCTTAGACTCTTATCATGGCTGCGAAGAAACTAAACTGTAATAAATACTATGCAGCTCTATAAATGGGAATCTAAAGACACCCAGAGCTATTAATGGCCAAATACAAACGTTCACACACATGTGGTGAGGTTTGAGTGCATTTAGTACATTTTACATCTTTAGATAGCAATGTAAATGGCCATGATTGCTATCGAGGTGAATGAAAACTGAATCTGCAGGAATATAAAATGGAACGAATAACCCAGACGGAGGCTATACACAGATTCTTATGCCTGAATTCAAACATGACCAAAGCTAGACTCTACACCATTGTATATGACCAGATTTAGGTGTACCTTGTGCTTTCTAGTCCTCTGGACTGTCCTCGCGACTAAGTGTGCTGCTAGAGACGTTTAGGATCATAAGGTATTCCATATTTATTTAGACACCTAGGTTCACAGCTTGGCTGTAGGAAATTCTTTAGACTCCTAATTACAGGATGAATAACCCAGTACTATGAAGAACTCAGTAATGACACTCCTTGCCCGCGCAGCAAGCTAATTTGCCCTAATCTGGCGAGGATAAAACGATCAAAATATTGTTTCACAGCCCAATGAGTAAACACTTCTAAATAGAAAAAACGAGACATTCGCTACTTTTCCCTAGTCAGTGAGTACATTCATTACATCCAAATTTCCTGCAATCCTATTCGTGTTGGAGTATTTTTTGCTGGTGCTGATGGTGTCAGTCTATCTGATATGGAAAAAACAAGACAGACAATATCGTCTCACACAGCCGAGTAACATTTGTCGATTCAAGCTGTGGAAATCAACAAATTAGAACTCTTAAATAGAAATATGGTTTGGACTGTGTTTGTGTATAAAGCTCTTCCCTGGATTCTGTATATAATATTTTATAATTGTTTGCAAATGATTAAAATAACCTCAACAGGACAACATTGGCCCAAAACATATTTGATTGCTTTGGATCCACAGAAGATAACTGGTAGATTTCATTGCTTATCTAAATTTAATCACCCAACCAACAGACATATTATGTTTATAGGCGAAGGCAATCCCTATTTTGTAAATGGCTCTAAGCAATAAGGTAGATGCAAAGGAATCTGTTTAAGATATACATCATGTATATTGAAAAAAACATCAGCAAAGCCCTGATACAATCCCTACTACATAGGACAAACACATTCTGCAAATATCAGCAAGGCACTAATAAGCTCGGTGCTGTCCTACACCCCCGTGCTAAAGAAAACAGAGAGGGTTCATCTTTTACCAATGGATAGGGTAGTTCGAAAGTATATCTCATGGGTATTCAGGATTCATCTGAGGACAGGTAATTTCTTTTATGGATTTCAGTTATAAGAACGTCAGCATGCTAATTATGCTTTGAATGCAAAACTGATATATTAGGATCATTAACAGAGGGTTAATAAAACCCTTACACTGGACATATTCATAGGCAATAAATAAAATCTCACTTTGAAAACACACCACATGGATATTAACAAGTACCTGATAAATCACTCTAAATGAAAAGCATCTTCAGAACAGGGTAAATTCCAATCAATTGTAAAGAAATGAAAAAAACACTATGCTGGGTGTACCTCTATGTTTGTCAATGTTCTGCCATGGAATGAACTAGCCTTTTTATCACAAACATCTCATTCGACAAGAAATACACTATTCTACATTAAAAGTTGAAGACACCTTGAGGCTTGAATATTTTCAAGAACAGCCATCATAGCCAACAAGTCATCCACTTCTGCTCTTCCACTGCATAAAAATTCCATGTACAGTAGGCCTTAGGCAAAATGTGCTGAAAATTCTTCTTCTGTTAAACATAAATCACCCCACATACAATCAATCAGAATGCTTGTACGATATTTCTGTCCAGGGATGATTTATTTGAAGAACATGGTAAAACTGTGTAACGGGTAGTTTGGTTTTTGAGGGAACGGTTTAATTTCTAAATATAAATAAATAAATTCCTGTTGCTTTTGCTTTCTAGTACTCTTTTTTTTTTAAATTTCAAAGAGCAGTCACTATCTTTCGAGGAGTCTTAAACAGTTTTATCTTCTCATACTTACGGTACATACATACCCTTGAATTTCCAATTCCTCTCCAAGTTTGTGTTATCATGGATTTGAACTCATCAACTATCTTCATTATTTTTTATATATCTCCATTTTGTATTGTCTCTTTACACGTATTCGTGGGGTTTCAGTTTTCTTAAAATGGTTTTTATTTCACAACTGGAAGGATTATTTAAAACTAATTATTTTTTATTTTTTTATTTTTTATTTGTCATGATGAAAGATAATTTGCTTCACTAGTAGAAATGATTTAATGATGAGCAGCTAATGAGTCATCTGTTTCGGAGAGGTATTCTTTATTAGGATTTAATTTTATAGAATTAAATAATTAAATTTTAGTAAAATATTATAATAATTATTTAATTAATTAGAGTTTTATAAAATATTTAGACAAATTAAGATTAATTAATATTTTAATTAGAATTTAGATAAGTATAATTGAATTGAGTTATTAATATGATATGTAAATTCTTTATTAAATAAAAAATAAGCGATTTATCTAGTTCTTTAATGATAGTGGATGCAATTGAATTAGACTATTGATACACTATCAAACTACTTTTTGATTACAAAATTAAATCTTAAATATTATTTTTGAAGTTGATGAATCTTTGACTCTTATGATATAGCTAGATACAATCATTGTTGTGATATTAACTTATTTTCCATAACTATGTCCTTATCATGGTTGTGTTCCCATTGGTCACTTACTACTAGATTTTTCACCTCTAATGCAATAACTAAAATAAGGTCAAGGTGGTGTTCAAGACACATTTGGAGCCTTTCTTTGTTAGAAATGAAGTGATATACTTCTTTGAACCTAAGTCAAGCCACTTTTTCTTGTTCACAATCTATATGAGAATAATTCATGTGCCCAGATGTAGGATGCATGGTGCAATGAATGTTATTACTAAATGCATGGTTTCTTTGATCTAATTTCTAGATGATTTGATGGAGCACCCAAAATTTCTTAGGAGCATGACTTTAAATATGCAATCCTATATGATAATTTGAAAGAGGAAATTATGTGCAAGCTAGTGAGTATTTGTCAATTTTTAAAATTATATTACCTTAAGAAAAGTGAAACCAAGTTTTAAAAGTAACAAATATGATCATATCAATAGTTGTGTCTAAGAGATAAAATGATAGCATGATTTTGTAAATTTTGAGTTAAACCTAGACCTCAGGTGCTAAATCAAGAAAAATAATGGATAAAGTTTGAGTTTAGTCAACTTGTGCACTAAAATTTCTCAAAATAAGCACCAAAATGACATATTCATTAACAAGGATAAAGTAAGTGTCTAAGTCAAAAAAATGTGTAGTATGCAATTTTCTACTCTACATATTATGTGTACTTTAGTAAGCATATGAATCAATAATGAATCATGCACTCTAAAATAAGATATGACAATAAGTAACAAGTATGCATTAAAAATGATACAACTTGGAAGATGTACCTTATTTTTCCTCATAATCTTCTTGAGGTTGCATCTCCAAAGATACACACAAGATGATCCCATATACATCTTAAAATTTTCCCAAAATTACATGTTTTTTATCTAAAATGAATGATTAAGCATACATGGATTCCATCTAAGGGGGTTTAATTAAAGAGGATTAGACAAACCTCCAACAATTAAATCAAACCTTCAATAGAGTCTCCTCTGCAATTGTCAAATTGTTAAAAATATATATTTTCTTTATCTTTTGCAAGATCAAATAAATTCATTTGAAAATGCCTCTTCTTCTAGCAATTTATCTACATCCTCTTGTTTTTTTAATTTGTAAAAGAGACTGGACCCTTTCAAAAACCCCTTTCTACCCTTAATAATAAGAAAATAAGTCATTTTAAAATACTATTTTATAAGAATGCAACCCTTAATGCTAGATTTCTAGAAGTTATTTTTAGTGTAAATAGTGGAATTATCAAAATAGTTAGCTTTTATCCTACCTAGGAAAATCATATTCACACTAGTTACATGCCCATCTAGGGACTTGTCCCTTTCTATATCACCTCATGTGGTTGAGACATATGCACTCACCTTTTGAGACACCTATCTCGTGTATATGACACCTTGGTGACACTTGTCCCATGCACATGACACATCATGGACACATATCCTACACTCAAGAAGGAAGTTATAGTTCATATACCTACCTTCTCATCTCAAATCAAGGGGATTTTAATCATCCTTTCATATAGTGTATATTGGAGACAAAAATACATTTTCATTGCACTCAAAAGGCCCAAGAGATGAACTCTTCATATTTCAAAGACAAAGATTCTAAGTATTTTTCTTGAGGGCACAAATTTTGAGGTAAAATATGTTTGCATAATTGTACAAAAATCATACATCCATATGGAAATCTATATCACCTATCAACCATCCATGATTAGAAATCTTGAAAAGAATATTCTTTATAAAAATAACATATTCTTGACCATTTTTTTGAGGTGAAATGCTATTTTTTAATTATTTTTAATCATTAAATTGCTATATTTGGTTGTTGCTATAGCTACAAGCATTAGGGAATGTTCTATCAGTTTTGGCATATTCCATATGCTTAAATCATCAACTTTACCTATAAATTAGACCCCTACTCCATTGACAATTTAATTTTGGCCCTCTCGTAAATGAAGCCAATGATTTTAGATGTCCTCCTTCAAACATAGTTTGAAATGGCTATGTAGGATTTCTTAACTCAAACCTCCAATAGACAATAGTGAGTAGCTAGTGCCACATACATTTTTCTACCCCAAAAATTCACAAATTTTGTGAGGCAATCACCCACAATATCATATTCATGACCATGACCTTGTTCAAGCCTTCACACTCCAATCTCCTCCATCTCTAAATTTTGAATGTTGAAAGGGAACCAAAGCTACAAGGAGACATCCTCCTATAGAAAATCATTGTTCATACCATAAATTCTAAGCAGCTTCCTTAAACTCATTCTAAGGAACTTCATTCACAATATTAAACCAAACACTTATAATCAACATCATCAAATTATATATATGTGATATTTATGAATTTATAAATATAATACATTATGCATTTAAAAATATATATAAATAGTATTTATTATTATATTACTATAATAGCACACTTCCAATATTTTTCATTTGTATCCTTATACGCACCCAATAGGAATCTATATGTTTTTTAGAAGATTGATGAGGCTAGTTTTGCATTTGCCAAAATTATACTTGATGCTTCAATTGTTGTTGATGTAAATTCCTTTCTTTGTGATCACACATTAATTTTTCCTTTATTGGCACCAACCTACTAAGCCAAACAATTCTAGATTGGGTAATTGATAATTGAAATCTATTGCCAATAATACATTTCATCCCAAAAAGTTTTCTATTGCAACCTTTGAGTATATAAGGATATGAGAGATCATATATTAAACAAAAAAGGATGGATTCTTGTTTAGGTGCATTTATTTATTAAAAAATAGTATCTAAATCTTAATCCTCTAAAATGTGGAGCAACAAATTCTCTAATTTGGACTCACTTGTATAAACTTCCTATGGAATTTTGGTTAATGGATGTGTCTTCCATTATTAGAAATGACTTGGGGAACTTGTGTCAATTGATGATGAATGATTGGTGAAGAATTCAATATTTTTGCTTGATTATGTGTGGTTGCAATACTTAAAATCGCAAAGACCTTAACTTTATGTGTGCTAAATGGAGAATGGGTGCAATCAATTAAGGTAGAAGAGAAGAATTTTTTTTGTCTAAAAAGTGATAGCCACTCACATTTCATAAAATATTACCCCAAGGATCAACCCCAAAAATAGAAACAAATCTAGGTTAAAAAGACCAAAAAAATGGTTCTTGGCCTAGTCCAATTACCCATTATTGTTGAAGTAGACTTTTTATAAACAACGAAGGTATGTAATAGTATTTCATTTGTTCCTTTTAATAAGATAATTTGTGGTGTAGATCCTCTAGAGGAAGAAGAGTAAATAAGTTTAGGACTAGTTTTTGAATTAGATGATGAGTGAGGAATCATAAATGTAAGATGCACTAGCCAATTCGTAGCTAAGATTTTGAAGGCCAATATTGATTCTTGGAGGAAGAGGGGGATAAAAACCAATAAAAAAAGAGAGGAACACACTCTATATGGAGGACAACCTAGCATTAATCATTATCTATTAAGATATGTGGGAGGAAGCCCCTCCCTTAGAGGGAAATGAATATTTCCTACTAAAATGTTAGGGGATTCTTCCCCTAACAAGAGTTACATGACCTAGAACCATATAGAAATAACATTTATTCAATATCTTCAAGTTTTATGAAATTAAGTTATACAGGGTAGATGTACATATATTTCTCAACCAGTATCAAGGGTGGGATGGAATCTCTGTGGAATCATTTGGTGCTTTTGGAGGGATTGGGACATTTTGGAAACCAAGGTGTTTATTCAACCTAATATGGTTACCTCTTCTATTTTTTTTTGGTATCTATTTAGATTATGGTATTGGATATTTATTTCAAGATGATTAATGTATATGGAATGGTTAAGATAGTTGATAAATTTCTACTTTGGGCTCAAATTCTAGAATTTTTGCATCTAGTAGCAAATGAAAAGTACATTCTTTGTGGGATTTCAATGTAATATTCTCATGTTGTGAAAAGAGTAGTGGTCTTTCTCACATATCCCAATCATATAAGGGATTTAAAATTTTATTAGTGAAAAACATCTAATGGACATTGTAACTAGAAATAAGTTATGTACATGAACCAATCACAAGTCCATTTTTATATTATCATTGAAAGATTGGACAAATTATTGCATAATAAATGTTGTCTTGCACATGCACAATTTTTTGAATTCATTTATTGTCTCGTCTCTAGGTTGAACCACTTCTTGAGCATGATTTCCATTAGTGGAGGTCATCCCTCATAGAGTTTCCCTTTCAAGTTTGAATTGATGTGGTTTAGAAAGAGTAATGATTTGGAGTTAATCAATGATTTGTTGACAACAATTGTTACACAAAAGGTTTCTAAAATATTTTTCTTTTGAAAAAATTGAACTTTCTAAAGAAATAATTGAGGGATTAGAATAGGACTGTGCTTTCAAAAATGCTTTTCATGACAATTAAGAATTGAAATAGATCTAGAAGATCTTAATAAAATAATTATACATAAGGGAATGTTTTAAGAAGATTAATTGAAACAATAATATTTATTGGTAGAACATTAAGTTTTTTGTGAGGGAGAAGATCTTCTAGAAATGGAAGTCTAGGGAAACATGGCTTGAAGAGGAAAATTTAAATATTAAATTTATTCATAATGCTTCAATACATAAGAACAAAATAGAATTGAATTAGTAATTGTATAAGATGGTGGCATTTTAGATATCCTCGTGGATATCCAAATGAAATTTATTCACCAAAAAATATATTGATGTTTGAGGATGGTACATACGTATTTGGAATTATGTCAACTATTAAAAATATTCCTTGTGTAGTTTCAACATACAATAATTCCTTTCTCATGGCACCAATCATGTTGGAAGAAGTTAGATGTGTAACTTTCTAAATTCCCCCAAATAAAGATTTAGGGATGGATGTTTCTACAATATATTATATTGAAAGTGTTGGTATGTACTATTATCATGAAAATACATAATATCGTTGAAGATTCAAGAATATTCAGTAAATTTATTAGACATCTAAATGTTACAAATATTTTTCTCATTTCAAGGAAACCATCTTACAACACTTAAATTACTAACTTTTTCCCTATCTCTCTCTACAATATAATATATAAAATTATTTTGAAGGTCATTAATAATTGATTGAAGGAATTCTCCCCAAGCTTATATCACAAAAGCAAATAAATTTCACTCCTTGTCAAAGAATTTTTTATGGTGTTATAATAGCTCGTGAAGCTATTTGTTTGGTTGAATGTTCAAAGAAAAAACATGATATTGAAGTTGGATGTAAATAAGGCACATGATAGAGAGTTTTACCCTTTTTTATGATGGTGCTTTGCAAATTTGGTTTTAGAATGAAATAGCTTGATTGGATATTCAATTATATATCCACACCTTTCTTCTCCATATTGATTAATAGTTCTCTATGTGACTTATTTGAGGTATCTAGAGGATTGTCTCAAGTGGATCCTTTATCCCCTTTCCTTAAATTATGTTCAAGGAAAAGGATTTAGGTCATGAAGTTAAGGTTGTAGTGCCCCTCCATTCTCACCATAGATGTGCAGGTATTTTGGCTAAGGAACCTAAAGATGAAGGAGGTAAGCTATGGACATATTGATGTGATGGGAGTGCTTGGTTAACTTTAGGGTTTCACTTGATTCTAATATATTATTATTGTGGTTACATGTCATTATGATTTTGATTATGATTATCTTTATTCTCATGAAGATGTACTGACTTTTGTTCAAGTGTTGTGGTTGTAGATGGGACATGAGCCTCTAATAGTGCTTTAGTGAGTATGATGTATATGGTCATGTCATTATCGCTATGCACATATTTAATTGGATAGTAGGTGATGCAATAGTATGTTGTTAGTTTAGGAGGAAAGGGTGGTATCATACCATTGGAAGTATGGGGGACATATGAGAATGAAATACGATTGCTAGAGCTCCTTTCCTAGTGCATTGTCTATTATGCACAAGTGCTCTAACTTGTATGTTTGAGTGAACAGGTACTAGGCTACGTCTCCACATGAATTAGCAGGTCTGAGCGTGCCTTGAACCCAATGGATTAGTTGATAAGGAGATAACACTTGGTCCCCTACCCAAGCCATCATCCTTGAAGAGGATGAGCATCTGGTTGATACCTTGTCAGTACTGTCAGTTTGGTCAGTTAGTGTTGCTTGTGGTTTTGCTTTTCAACCCTAGATAGTGGTCAGGTAATCATTTGGGTATTTGGTTTTATTTGATTTAAATTTTCTGACAAAACATCTTGGTGATCCTATGCATTAAAATAAATTATTAGTAAAAAGGAACACTTTGATAAATAAATATGTAAATATATAAATAAATATATATTCTTAGTTAATAATAAAATAAATTTATAGTGTAATATTAAAATTAATAAATAATAAAAATAACATGACAAAAAAATAAAAAATGTATAAGGTTGGAATTAAACAATTACTTATAATGTGTAAATAGATGTTTGTGAATGGATTTACTATTGTGTGAATTGGGTATTAATTATACTTACCCAAATTATAATATTAAATAAAATACCTTTAATTGTCCTAACTATTGAATTAATAAATTAATTTAACTCTAACCCGTTATAAAAAGTTGGTTGGGGATTTCCTGTACAAGGGACATCCCTCTTTTTCCTGAAACATTTTGGTTTTGGAAAGGGAGGATTCGACTCTTTTTGGGGGAAAAGTTAACTATTTGTAAAATATTTCCTCGATTGTTGATTATGCTGAAATGGTTTTCTGGAAATTTTGGATTGGGGTTTCAAAGAAGTTGAAATCGTAGTGAAGGATTAATCTCAGCATCAAATCTTTGTCTCTGTCAGACGTTAGATCCAAGTTGGGTTTCAACCTTTTGTTTATCTACTTTTCTGAATGTACAAACAATGGATTGATTCCTCTCTCTATTTTAAAAATAAATGTTAGAATGTTCTAATCTTCTTGGGAACGAGATATTTATCTATTTAGTCCAATTTAAAATAGCCAATAAATGTATTTGCATATATCCAACACTCGTTGCATTCCTTGAGATGACACTCATTTACTCCTGCTAATTGCATTCCTCCAAAAGTTTCTTAAGCCTTTTTAGCAAATCCATTTTGTTCGCACCTTGCAACCATTACATTTCATGAGTTGACATCTCCTTGAGACATTCTGTTAAGGAGTTTGGGCACCTCCTCTCTATAGCTAATTCTTGCATACATGTCGGCTTGGTCAAATAATAACAACAAAATCTAGCACACACCCACACCTATGCACTGCCATTGATAGTGGAATTTGGTTTTACACTAGCCAATTACTTTTGTTTGAAAGTTTCTAAAGCCTTTTCATAATTTTAGGGAGAACTCTTATGACCTCCTAGTTTCATTCGAACCTATCCCAGCCAAAGTATGGCAACACAAACTCCTATGGCCACGACTTTCCTTGATTAACACCATGCAACAACGAACAACAACATCATAATTTCCTTCACTATGATAAAATTGTACAAGGTTATTATATGAATAAGATTTCATGAGAGGGTGGTTAGTTGAATCAAGAGCTGTCTTAGTCAATTGTTCCACATTGGCTTTACACTAGTCGTTCACAACTTGCTTGAGAGTTTCTTATGTTTCTTTTAAATGAATCCAATATGTGCTTATCCTGCAATTATTGCATTCCATGAGTTAACATCTCTTTGGGGTCATTTGTCAATAGTTCAATGCCTGCCTGTGGCATCCTGCCAAATAGTTGCTTAGGGTTTTTCCCTAGAGCCTCTTGTCAAACAGGTTGTGTGCCCTAGTTTACTATTAGCACCATTGGTGTGATTATTGTGTGCATTGGGGATCTGGCTTATGTGATTTGGTGTTTTATATTATAAATTGTATTTGATTACAAACTACATTTGATATTGTCAAACGGATTGTGTACCTTAGTTTTCATTTGATATTATAAATTGTGTTTGATATTGTCTTTGATAATAAGATACATTTTATGTTTTCATTCTTATTGATGATATGTTAACTATATACATATGTATGTATATATATACATATGTATGTATATATATACATATATATATATACATATATATTGATGATATGTTAACTATATACATATGTATGTATATATATGTATGTATGTATGTATGTATATATGTGTGTGTGTGTCTGTGTGTGTGTTTATAATATTATATTTTGATTGCCTTTCTATGGATAATAAGGTATATATTATATGTATCAGATAATATGAGGGTAAATAGTAAAAGATTGTCTTGTTGGTATGTGAAAGAATATATGATAAATGAAGTAATAAAATGTTATACAAAATTTTAATTGGATAGTTGTTAGTAAACTGAGTACTTCATTCGCTATAAGAAAGTGAATTGGGTAAATAATTTGAGTGAAATGATTTATTTTGTAAATAGATAGGTTATTATTTTAAGTATTATTGATTAAATCATAATTGATCTAGATTTCTCTTTGATAATTAATTAGCGGGTGAATGTTGAATATTCCTATAATTATTTAATAGTTGATTAGTAAAATTGTCATGTAAATTAGTTAATTAGAATAATTGATTGTTGTAGTTATATTCAAATATAATTATTGGGTTAAATAATCTTTTAAATAGAATTATGTGGTTAAGTGAAAATAAGTGATTTGAAATAATACCATATTACTAGGAATATTTTCATGATCATAATGTGATGGTTAATCGTTTGTAATAAACAAAGAGTCTTGGTTATTGGGTTAAGCATTATGTGATTGTTTAAGATGAATGTCACCTGTGGGAAGTATGTTGGGAATTGTATTTGGTATGTTTGTTTCTAGAGGCCTAGAGGGAGTATATTTATATGTATGGTCCTTACGATTGTTTTTTCTTTGAAGTGGTTTGGAAATGTTCTCGGTTATGTGCTTTGTGTGCAATGCGATACCTAAGGGTGTTGCTTCCTATTATGTATGGATTCTTGAGATGTGGTAATGATATTATATTGAAGGGTTTTCTAGTTGCAAGTAGGGGGAGTGGCTCTTGATGGGGGCTGGGGTCTAGTGAGCGATTGTCAGGACAACCCATGCTTGGACCATGCAATGACACTCCTCCTTATTGCAGTCTAGCATTCCATAGTTTTATTTCTTCCTTCTATGGTGTGAGTGCCTCTGGAAGTGAAGAAAGTTTCATAAGTGATGTTTTATGTTAGCAGTGTTGTGTTGGAGTCCTAGTATAGTCCTTGTTTGTATTAGCTTGTTGCTTTTTCTGACTGTCTATTGGATTTGGGGCCTTGTGTTATCTCCTAACATGGGGGGTGGACCTTAGGTTTCCACATGGTTAGGTGGTTGGTGCTTTTTCTCCATTGGGTATTCTTGTTGCATGTTTGTGTGCATGTCGATTGTTCATTTTGTTGTGGAATCCAGTTCCTATTCCTATTCGAGAGGGTAATCTATCCTGTATTTGTCTATTGGATTGTATATCAGTTTGTATCTCCTAATGTAATCTTATGTAATCTTCCTATATGTACTAGGGGAAACAATGTTGTAAATATTGTAATGATGTAACAATTATTAATGGTTTCATCTTGCGAAAAGTATTGTTAAGTAATGCATCTTTCATATGATAGTTAGAAAATGATTCTGATGTTTGGTTATTAGTCATTACATTATGGAAGTAAGTAATGTAGAATCATTTATTATGATGCTTTAAGATGAACCTTGCATGTTAGATTGTTCTTGTATCTTTTATTTTAAAGGGATGATTCTAGTAATATTGGTGTTAGATTGTGAGTACCACAGTTGGGGAACCTTAGAGGGCCTAGGATTAGTTTTTCATGTTATGCTATTCATTCTAATGTTAATTATTGTTAAAAAATATATATTTCCATTGTTGACCTAGTGTAGTGTTGTCCTTTGGGGTTCCTTGGTGGGGGTGTTACAAAGGCTAAAGCAAGTTTTGGGGTATGTAGTGGGGTTAAAATGATGTAGTGTAGAAAAATGTATCCCTTTTATATTTTCACACCTAATTTTGAATTAATATTAAAATGAACTTAATTATTCCTGAACTTAGAGTTGTAATATGTATTTTACATATTCACATTAAGTTTAGGGCCCTATTAATTAAAATGGACTTAATTGTGCCTTATTTTTAGTGTTGTAGAGTGTACCTCTTAACAATTTCATTCTTATTTAGGGGTCGTTTAATTAATTGTGGTTAATTTTCCTTAATTGGCCCCTTTAATTGAAATCCAAGCCTAATTAATTACATTTTATGAAGAGTAAATCTAACATTCATTAATTCCTAAACATAACACTTCTCATTTAGCAATGTGTGTCCTAGGTGAGTGACCTAGGACCTAAATTTAAATTATGTTTTTGGTAGTATTTTAACATATTCAAATCCATATTCACATGTCAGCTTGTGTTATTTGAATTTCGGGAAATTCATGTTACATATCTATAAATATAAGGTCATTTCACTATGTTTCATCTAATTCTTCAGCTGTTCAATTGTAAAAGATAAAGTCAGATTTCAAGAGAATTTCAAGGCATTCAAGAGCAGATTTAGTGAAAAATTATTGCAGCAATCAGGATCCAATTGTCATGTCAAAGTCTTCTTGCATCATGCATGTTATTGGAGCTAATATGGTGATGTAGAGTTCATGATCCATTCAAGTATTCATCCCAGTTTTTCCAATTAAGTTTCAATATCAAGATCTGCATCCATTGAAGCCATTCCATGCAAGTTACAGATCTACATTCCAAGGTTCATTCAAGGGTTTGGTGAGTTGTGACATAGAGTTGTTCATTCATCATTCCTTTCATGCTAGCTCATTTCATTTCAAGGTTTAATTACCAAAATGTGGTTTGACCAAGACAAACCCCCATTCACCAAAAACATTTAAGCCTTTTCCCCCTTGTGAACCTCAATCCTAGACCTACACAAACACAAAGAACAAACACAATGTTAGTCATATATGCAAGTTAGAACTAATATTCCCCATGCAATTCATCTACAATGCTCAAAATAGGAATTGAATGAAGAACATAATAAAAGAAAGCAATTAAATCCTATTAAATCTACAATAACCTAGCTATGATGATGGAAAAATGATATGGAAATGGATGAATTTGCTCTAAATATGAAGATAGTAACTTTGCTCTATGTTTTGGATCCAAAATGAGAAAAAGAGCCTTCTATTTATAGAAGAACAAGATGGAAGAATGAGAAAAATGGAGGAATGTGGGATCATTCAACATCCAATGGCCAAGTGCCACTTGTCAAGATGTGAATGGCGGAAGGTTGAGCACATTTTAATGAATGTGCCAATAAATGATATTAGGTGAAATTTGAAAATTGTGAAATGATAAGTTGGAGGGAGAAAAGAATGTATTGAACGCCACTTGGCTCAATGCACAAGGACATGTAAGAGGCATTGAATGCCTTGTTGGAAGGACAAATCCCATTTGGAGGGATTTTTAAATTTGGAGGAATATTCCCTTTGATGCCAAGTTGAGGGAAGTTAGAAGAATTAATAAATCAAAATAAAGATTTATTGTGCAAGTTGCAAAATCTAGAGGATTTAGGTGATTGAGATTAGATTTAATCATGATTTGATTAATTCAAGTGAGAATTAGGTGATTAGACAATTTGACTTATACTTTTGGATTAATTTAAATCAAAATGGGAGGAAAATGATTATTTGACTTATACTTTAGAGATAAAAATGATTTATTTAATTAAGAGATGAAATGTGATGAATTTAATCAAATAAATGTTATTTGATTAAATGGTTAGTAAGGGGGATGATTTAGGATGAATTGTTGTTAGTGAAATCAAGATTGGGTGTATAACATTAATCAATACATTTTATGTGTCTACATTTTGCCCCTCTTTGAAGCAATGCACATGCTGCATTGGTTCAAAGAATAAACTTGCTGAGATCAAAATTCAAAAATTATCTAATTTTTTTGGATTTCCCATTGTTGTCCCAATGAAAGAATTATGTTGGTACATTGCCCCCTCGAAAGATCGGATGAAAATTTTGATTTTTGGGTGATCTCGCAAAAAAAGAAGACAAGTTGCCCAGTAGGTCTAGAAAGGCTTCAGGAGGCCAAAAACATGCCAAAACATGACAAAAAGATGCAAAACAAGCCTTGGTTGGGAAAAAATAGGATTGGGGGTCCAAAACCCTAGTTGGACAACCAAATGAGGTAAAAAAAACCCTAGTTTTCAGGCTTAAATAGGCCTTGGGGGACCACTTCCAATTCATTTTCACATTCAGCCTTTAGAGATTCTACAAATTTGAGCTTTGACCCCTATGAGAGATGGCACAATGACCACTTCCACAACACATTTCACAGCGAGTACAAGTGTACCATAGGCTTCCCGACACAGGACCACCAATATGTCATCTTGACCTGGCTTCATTTTTTTATTTTTGTGTGCATTTAATAGCTTAGAAAGTCAAATTAGGTCAAGCGGTCCTGTATAGTGCCACTGCAAACTTCATTTCAATGTCGTTCCCACGGTTAATGACATGGCATCGCAATTTGGAGTTAGGGTTCAAACTTTAAACTGAATCGCATATGTGAATTATGTCACGGTGGGCCAGTTAGCAAACTAGGGTTTAGGGGTTAAACAGTGGCACACCCAAATTGCGCCACGACGGCGGAGTTTGGAGGTTTAGAGCTTCCAGCGGCATAGTTTGGAACTTCCAAACTATGTCACAATTGAAAACAATGATGCATTTGTTGTTTCAATCACAAAAAATCCGAATAGGATCCCGATTGTTTATGATACTTGACACCGTGACTTTCTTGATGTAGGAGGTAGAGATTCTTCATTTGCATGAGCACAAATCCTCCATTATGGGTAGATTAGTTGGTATGCATGAGTAGCTCAAGGAGTACCTGCGGGCGATTGGACTTTGGTACATTGCATATGCATGGCCGATGAGGACACACTTAGGGATGATGACAGCGCTAGCAGAGTGATGGCATAGTGAGATGCCATCGTTTCACTTTCCTACAAGCAAGGCGATAGTGACCCTGGAGGATGTCTGGCACATACTACGATTGTCGATCCATGGAGAGAGAGACATCTATGATGTGGATGCCAGGAGAGATGCCTATCACAACATGATGGGCCTTGATCAAATTATTTTTGCCAAGGGTCAAATTGAGTTGGAGCACTACATGCTTGTTGTATCACCATTCTTCCTAGTTGTAGTAGCTATCATTTTAGGACTTGTGGCACCAGATCGGAGTGATTGATACTTTATTCTAGGATGGGGACTAGCCTAGGAGCGGATGGTTAGATGGAGAATATGCTTTGCGTGAGGGCTAGTGCTACTGGCCTCGCTATACCAAGATCTACATGAGTTTGCATACTATGACAGTAAAGCCATTAGGGCTAGGGTCACACTCCTTCACATCAAGGCCTAGCAAGCACATTGTAGTGCTTTGCCCATGAGTTACACCAATTGATATGGAGTTAGACAACCCAGTCATTTGGAGGTACAAGGGATGACTCCCTTTTTCACACACTGGACAACATGGGATCCCTCATTAGAGGAGAGTTATTGATGACATGAGAGAGTTCACATGGTGGTTGCATCTTGGGTGCCCAGTGTGGTATGGCGATGCCCAATAGTTATTTTTCATGAGACAAGATAGACTTATATAGGGCAGGGATCATATGATGGTAGAGTGGTACTTGCCTGGTCAAGTACTTAGATAGTTTGGTGAGCCACATGATAGACCTGATGACAAGTACATTGTGATATTTGTACGTACTACGAGGGAGACAACCTAGGGCCAATTCATTCCTACAGATGAGGTAGTACATAGTGTCAAACATCTAGTGGCTAGACCGACATAGGCACCACATAGGCTTATAGAGATTGGTTCCGTCCACCACTCAGATTGACAGTGCCAGGGACACCATCAGCATGATGGAGACCGAAGGGTAGATTGACAAGATCAGGTTGAGAAGGAGGTCAAGAGGACAGGGATGGAGACAGGAGTCGGGGAGGAGGTGGACCACATGAGCAGCTTGATCAGGACAGGGTATGACAAGATCCCCTGAGATAGGATCAAGATCAGGATCAGGGCAGACATGACTAGGATCAAGTTAGATAAGACCAGGATTAGGCCCGATAGGATCAGAATAGATAGGTGGATCAACTACTTTAGAGAGATAAAGGACCACCTCTGAGGGACTAGGGACCTCCATTGCCACCTAACCAATGAGACATCCTTATCCAATAGCTTCAAGCACAGGTGTAGGGTTTGTAGGGATGGATCATTGCATTGAAATCTAAGAGAAATCAGTTGAGGACTGAGCGATACCATGTCGTTCAATAGAGATAGGCTGCAGAGCTTAGGGCTGCACAGGAGAGGGGTCATCGACAATAACTCAAGAGCATGGTTGCATCCTCCTCTCGGAGCATAGTTTCTTTACAAGCATATAAGGAGGCAGTTTGAGAGGTCGACTATTACGAAGTGCATTATCATTAGTCTAATAAATAGAAGTCCAACAAAGGCGGTTCATGACAAAATCCCTCAAAAGGCATGGACAAAACACAAGTGGATGGTTGAGCACTTGAGAGTGTTCGGGTTTATGGAATATGCCCACATGCCAAAAGAAAAGAGACAAAAATTGGATGACAAGGGTGAAAAGTGTATTTTTACGGGCTACAGTGAGGAGTCCAAAGCCTATTGGTTATACAACCTGGTCACCAAGAAAATTGTCATTAGTAGGGACATGGAGTTCCTAAAGGATGAGTCATGGGATAGAGTGATAGTTTTTGACAACTTAGAACCGCTCTTGATAGCTCCTAAAGAAGAAGGAAGAGAACAAGAAATTCAACAAGATGAGCCTGCAGTTGCTCCTGAGAGCTTTAGACAAGCTCCTGAAAGCTTCACAAAAGCTCTTGAAAGCTCCCGATGGCTCCTAACAACTCTTGATGCCAGTAGAAATTCAAGAAGACAGTCACAGATAGCTAGAGATTTGGTCATAGAGAGCTCTTGACAGCTCCTGAAGTGAGTAGACAAAAAGGAAAGTAGCCAGAGACAGCCAGAAGATTGGCTCCCGAGAGCTCCCGATAGCTCTAGATGGCTCTTGAGAGCTCCCGATAGCTCCTGAACCAGCTTGTTCAGCAGAGCAGCAATAGTAGTGAAAGTTCAGACCTCACTCTCACCTCCCTAATTCCAAAGAAGACCAAGAGTCTAAGGGAGATCTACCAGAATGAAAGGTATAATGAAAAATTTGATGAGAGTGTGAATTTTGCATTATTTTCTTATAGTGATCCAATTTATTTTAAGGATGCTGTGAAAGAGGAGAAATGGTGTGAGGCCATGGATGAGGAGATAAATACACTAGAGAGGAACAACACATGGGAGCTAACTGATTTTCCTCCTAACAAGTAAGTTATTGGAGTGAAATGGGTGCACAAGACCAAGTGTAATGCCGATGGAAGAATAGAGAGGTATAAGGAAAGATTAGTTGTCAAGGGGTACAAACAATAGTTTGGGAGAGATTACAATGAAAATTTTTCCCCCATTGCAAGGATGGAAACTGTGCGGGTAGTCATAGCAATTGTAGCCTAGCACAAGTGGAAGGTGTTTCAAATGGATGTGAAGTCCACCTTCCTAAATGGAGTGTTGAAAGAAGTTTATGTGGAGTAGTCATTTGGATATGAAGTTCCAGGTCAAGAACACAAGGTGTATAGGATGAAGAAATCTCTTTATGGGCTGAAGCAAGCTCCACGAGCATGGTACAACAAGATTGACTCATCTTTGATGAGCAATGGCTTTAGCAAAAGCAGCGATGAGCCCACTCTTTACATCAAGGCAACAAATGGTAAGATTTTGATTATTGTCTTGTATGTTGATGATTTAGTTATCAATGGGGATGATGATTTCCTCATTGCTGATTTTAAAGAGGCCATGGAAAGAGAGTTTGAAATGATAGATTTGGGTCTCTTGAGATATTTTCTAGGCATAGAAGTAAAACAAATGCATGATGGTATATTTATCTCTCAAGAAAAATATGCAAATGAAATCTTGAAGAGATTTAGGATGCTTGAAAGCAAGCCTGCCCCAACACCAACAACTGTAGGTCTAAATTTGAGAAAGGAAGATTGCAATAATAATGTGAATCTGACCATGTTTAAAAGTTTGGTTGGAAGTTTGATGTATTTAACTGCAACTAGGCCTGATATAATGCATAGTGTGAGTCTTATTTCTAGATTTATGGAGACTCCAAGGGACAACCATTGGTAAGCGGGTAAAAGAATTTTGAGGTATGTGAATGGCACCAAAGGATATGGCATTTTTTACACATCAACAAATGATTTTGGGCTGGTTGGATACATGGATAGTGATTGGTCAAGAATTTTGGATGATAGGAAGAGCTCATCAAACTATGTGTTTCATTTGGGTATGGGAGCTATTTCATGGGATTCCAAGAAGCAGCCCATAGTTTCCCTATCTATAGTTGAGGCTAGATATATAGTAGAAAATGCAACAACATGCCAAGCTATTTGGCTGAGAAGGAATCTTGGCAGATTTGAGAGAAGAACAAGAGGATGGAACAACTATCTTTTGTGACAATGTTTCATTAATAGCCTTGACGAAAAATCCTATGTTTCATAGAAGAAGCAAGCACATTGAAATCATGTATCATTTTATTAGAGAGTTAGTTGAAAATGGTGAAATTAAAATGGCATTTTGTAGGTCTGAGTAGCAGCTAGCAGACATATTCACCAAGCCTTTGAGCATGGACAGTTTCGAGTGCCTAAGGAGTAGGTTGGGTATTGTTGATTTAGGATTGATCTTGTTTCATCAGCTTAGGACCAAAGGGGGAGTGTTGGAAAATTAATTGCTCTTGAAGCCTCTTGCTCTCATGTCAGATCCCCCAGCTGTTTCACCTACTGTCAGGAGCCCCATCTTCAATGACAGTTTTTGAAATCTCCATCCCTGCAACTTCTAACAGCTCAATAATTAAATATGGTAGGAAACTTTGAATTCCCAATTTATGATGGTAGGTAATTTTGAATTTTTGAGAGGGAATGTTGAAGAGACAAAAAAAATTGAAGGTGGTTAGTTTTGTCAGTTGGAAGAAGAGTTCTTGAGCAATAGTAGTCTGAAAGAGGAATGTTTTGTTTTGTTTTGTTCTCTATGTGATTCAGATAAATTTTTGAATAGTAGCAACTATGATTGTTTTTGTGATTGAGTAGTGAATATTGCTCCTAAAAGAGCTCTATGTAGCTCATGACAGTGAGCTCCTAGTAGCTCCTGAAGTTGACTGTTTGTGTGAGCAGCTCATGAAAGCTCCCAACAATTTGAAATCTACAACTTAGAGTTTATTTTATGAGTTTTATGTTTGGTCTTTTATGTATTGTCATTTCTAGTTTAATGAATAGAAAAGAAAGTTGCATGTCTCCTTGTGTTTCCACATTTTATTTATGTATACCCAGTTGATTGGGAAACACAACAACTCTATGTTTTTTTTGTGCATTCAGAAATTATTTTTGTCAAAGACATCCATATTGAGATCCAAGTAAAATAGAATAACATTTAACTTTTAACTTTTGACATCCACAAGACATCATCCACTATGCTGATATCCTCTGCCCTCTATAAAAGGGTTGTCCATGTTAATCCATATTTGTGCCTAGGCTTGGATAATTTTTATAACCAAATTTTAGATGGCCATGCTAGTTAATGTATCATGCCTTGGTTTAATGTTCCTTATCTATTTCCTTACAGAGAATTCATGCGTCCAAAGCCCCTACAAGTCTATAAACCTTGGAGGGTGGCTTGTTGTTGAAGGCTAGATCAAACCATCTCTCTTTCAAGGCTGGAGTGTTCCAAACAATGATCTCATGGTATAATATAATACTCTACAATTCTCTCTTGCAAACTTCGTCATTTGAGGTTTTCTGTCCCGTTATTCTCTTGTTGCACTAATATTTTTGGTAGGATGGAACATAAATTCAATTGAAATCTGTTACATTGGGTACCTATGTTGTAGTTGAAGGTGGAGGCGGTGAAGGAATTCAAGTAAACAGAGAAAAACCTGATGAATGGGAGACTTTCAAGGTATGTAAATTTATGCTTGCCATATTTTGATCTATAAGATGTATAAATATTGATGATTCTGTTTATATGTTAATGTTAACAGATATGGCGTGTGGAAGATGAAAGTTATCAACTTAGAGTGCACAAAAACAATTCATTGGAGCCTAAAATGGAGGAGGAGGAATTGTGAAGGTAGTTGCAACAACACCCCACCTGGGAAACATTCAAGATCATAAGGAACCCTTCCAATGAAATCCAAGTGCATATAAAAGTTCAAAATGGAATGTACATGCATGTGTTGTGAGATATATAATATTATTCTTGACTGAAAATCCAAAGATCAGTTAACTGCTGATTTCAAGGTGAGACGAGGTGGGACACTAACACTAAAACATTTGAGATGACCATTGTCAAACAATTATAGGGTGAGTATCAACTCTCAAAGGGCCTTGGTGTTAATTTTAGTAGCTTGGACATGTGTCTCCATTCCCAAGATATTTAATTATTTAATTAAATTTTTTGGAGACTTCTAGAAAGGAGTTTGTTGTCCAGATAATTATTTAATTAATTAATTGATTCCTTGAGAGACTTATAGAATCCAGTTAGTTAGGGTTGTTAGAGTCTAATTAATCTTAGCCATTGATTGAGATTAAATCATGGTCATTGGTTTTCCAATGAGAAAAGTATAAAAGGGGATCAATGGGCATTTGAAGAACACACTTGAGAAAGACTTGCAGTGATAGCAAGTAGATTTGCAGTCAGAGCAAATAGTCTTGCAATGATAGCAAGGGTGTAGTGATAGCATTGGGGACAACAGTAGTGGAATTTGAGTAGGAGAAATTGAGGGAAGAATTTTTAGAGAAGAATATTGTCGGAGCTCTGCCAGTAAGAGACAAGTAGTTTATGTATCTCTTAATTTGTTGAAGTTTAATAAAATTCTTCATCTACAGTACTGGTTTTCCCTTCGGGGTTTTTCTAGGGACAATTTGTCCAAAAATATGGTGTTCATTATTTTACATGTTTTCTTCTCTATTCCTATGGTTTTATTTTTAAGATGCAGTTGTGTTATTTTTTAATATTTGTTGTGAATTAATTTTCTGCAGTCAAATAATCTATATTAGATAGGAGATTAATAATCAATAACTGCAATAGAATTTTCACATGGTATCAGATCTGATCCGAGGGTAGAAAAAGCTCAGTGCAGGAAAGAAAAATAGAGGGTTTATAAAACCCAATGCTACCTCTTTAGAATTATTTTTATGTTATTATTTTATCTTTTGAGATGGAGTCAGTAGGTTTAAGAGATTAGGACATAATATTTTCAAATTATGGTTATCTTTTGAGATGGAGTCAGCAGTTAAGAGATTAGGACAGATTGGATGGAGCCTCAAATTTTGGTGTCTAGAAAGCCAAAATTTATTTATTGCTGGAAGAGAATGGTATCAAGGAATATGTGACCAGGGTCACACTCCTTCACATCTGGGCCTAGCGAGCACATTGTAGTGCTCCGCCCATGAGCTACACCAGTTGATATGGAGTTAGACGACCCAGTCATCTGGAGGTACAAGGGATGAATCTCTTTTTCACACACTGGACAACACAAGATCCCTCATTAGAGGAGGGTTATTGATGACATGAGAGAGTTCACATGGCAACTGTATCTTGGGTGGCTAGTGTGGTATGACGATGCCCAATAGCTATTTATTGTGAGACAAGATAGACTTATACAAGGTAGGGAGCATACGATGGTAGAGTGGTACCTGCTTGATTGAGTACTCAAATAGTTTGGTGAGCTGCAGGATAGACCCGATGAGTAGTACATTGTGATATTTGTGCGTACTATGAGGGAGACAACCTGGGGCTAATACATTCCTACAGATGAGGTAGTACAAAGCTTCAAACATCTGATGGCCAGGCCATGGTCGTATGATGAGGGACAGGCTAACACAGGCACCACACAGGCCTACAAAGATGATAATTATTTAATTAATTAATTCTTTCCTCTAGAGACTTCTAGAATCTAGTTAGTTAGGGTTGTTAGAGTCTAATTAATCTTAGCCATTGATTGAGATTAAATCATGGCCATTGGTTTTCTAATGAGAAAAGTATAAAACGAGATCAATGGGCATTTGGAGAACACACTTGAGAAAGACTTGCAGTGATAGCGAGTAGATTTGCAGTGAGAGAAAATAGTCTTGCAGTGATAGCAAGGGCGTACTGATAGCGTTGGGGACAATAGCATTGGAATTTCAACAGGAAAAATTGAGGGAAGAATTTTCAGAGAAGAATAATGCCAGAGCTCTACCAGTAAGAGGCAAGCAATTTATGTATCTCTTAATTTGTTGAAGTTTAATAAAATTCCTCATTTGCAATACTAGTTTTTCCTTCAGGGTTTTTCCAGTGACAATTTTTCTAGAAATATGGTGTTCATTATTTTGCATGTTTTCTTCTCTATTCCTATGGTTTTATTTGTGAAGTTTCAGTTATGTTATTTTTCAATATTTACTGTGAATTAATTTTTTGCAGTCACATAATCTATATTAGATAGGAGATTAATAATCAGTAAACGCAATAGAATTTTCACATGGTATCAGAGCTAATCTGAGGGCAGAAAAAGCTCAGTGCAAGAAGGAAAAATAGAGGGTTTATAAAACCCAGTGCTACCTCTTTAGAATTATTTTTATTGTTATTATTTTATCTTTTGAAATGGCCTCAATAGGTTTAAGAGATCAAGATAGATTGGATGGAGCCTCAAATTTTAGTGTCTGGAAAGCCAAAATTTCTTTATTAATGGAAGAGAATGGTATCAAGGAATATGTGACTAGTGTTGTAGTTGTACCTACAGATCCAACACAACTCTTAGCATATAAGAAGGAAGATGCCAAGGTGAGGAGGTTGATTCTTGATGGTGTCAAGGACCATTCTATTCTGCATATCACAAAATTAGATACAACGAAGAAGATGAGGGATGCCATTCTGAATCTGTACCATAATGCTACCACTAACTGGAAGTTGATTCTCAGATAAAAGTTGAGGAATACCCGGATGAACTAGGGAGAAGATGTTACAAGTTACCTCACCAGACTTAGACTTGTCAAAGATGAGTTGGCAGCTGTTGGAGATAAACTAGATGATGACGAGCTATTATGAATAGCCCTAAATGGGCTTACTAAGTAGTGGGATGTATTTATTCAAGTTATCAATGGATGAGACACCTTACTGAGTTGGGATCGACTATGGAGTGACTTCACTCAGGAGGAACTTAGACTAACTAGTCTTGTCAGTGGAACCAACAGTAAGAGTCAAAAAAATGAGGCAGAAGAGGAAAACGTTGCCCTAGTAGGAAAAGGGAAAGTGAAGAAGGGGTCAAGCAAAGGATCAAATCCATAAAGTGAGAAGAAGGACTTGTCAAAGATCAAGTGCTATGGTTGTCATGAGTTTGGCCACTATGTTAGCAATTTTTTGCAAAGGAAGAACGAAAAGAAATTCAAGAAGCAGATGACAACTTCAACAAGTGTAGATGAGCTCTCTAGTAGAATGGAGGATGAGTTTGCACTCATAGCTTGTATGGCTAGCTCAACCTCATAGGGTGTTTGGTATATAGACAGTGGGGTTTCATTTAATATGATAGTAGTTAGAGAGTACTTCTCTAGTTATAAGGAGGAGGACATCAGAATCTAGATTTCTATGGGGAACATGTCTAAGCTCAATCTAGTTGGGAAAGGGACTATTCTATTTTAGAGGGAGAATGGCAAGTTGATTCCCATTCATGATGTGTTGCATGTGTCAGGCTTGGGTATGAATTTAATTTTCATGTCCATCCTTCAGGATAAAGGTTACAATGTACTCTTTAGAGGGGCGAATGCATTAATCAAGCATAAGGATTGGAAATCACTCATAGCTATTAGAGTTAGGAGCGACCGACTTTATAGGTTGTAGTTTGATACTCATAAGGCACTGATGAGCAACAATAATTCTAGAGATCAAGGAGAGCTATGGAATAGGAGGATGGGCCATATACATCATGGAGCACTTAAATTGCTTCATGAGACAGTGACAGGTGTTCCAGAGGTGAGCAGAGAGCATGATGATGCAAGGGATGTGTGTTGGGGAAGTTTGTGAAAGTAGATTTTCCAAGGAGTGACACCAGATCCAAGGGTGTTCTTGATCTAGTACATTCAGATACATGTGGACCAATGTCGACGAAGTCTCTAAGAGGATACAAGTACTTTGTTACTTTTATTGATGATTTCTCTAGGAAGACCTGTATATACTTCTTGAAGACCAAGGATGAGGTTTTCACTTGATCTTGTGGAGAATTTGACAATGAAGAAGATAAAGGTTCTTCAGTCAGACAATGGAGGTGAGTACAAAGGGAAAGAGTTCCCTGAGTTCTATACCAAGGAAGGAATCAAGAGAGAATGGACCATTTCTTACAACCCACAACATAATGGGGTTGCTGAGAGGAAGAATCAGTCTATATTAGAGGCAGTAAGGGCTATGCTGTATGACTAGGATATGCCACGTTACTTATGGGTAGAGGCATATAGTACACGATGCAGATCACACTGGATATTTAGGTAGAGGCATGTAGCCACTTCAGGATATTTGGGAGTTTGGAATATTGTCACATTCCAAGGCCTACACATTCCAAGTTAGATTAGACTACGGAAAAAGGGTACTTCGTGGGGTACAATGAAACCTCAAAGGCATATAAAATATTTATTCCAGGGGCTAGGAGGATTATATTAAGGCTGGATGTCAAGTTCAAGGAGGGCAAGGAATTTAGGAGGTCCAAAGATTTGTTAGCAGATGATTAGAGTCAGTAGCCAATGAAAGCTCCAAGGATCATGTAACCATATTAGGGGCAACAAAGCTCGAGTATAGTTACTAGTACAAACACAGGATTAGGTGCTAAGAGTTCGCAAAGTATGGAGCAATAGATGTAACAAATCCAAGAGATGCATCAGGGAGACATGGAGGTTGATACTTCATCCTCTACAGTTGGTAGCGGGAACCAACATACACATAGGGATATTGAAGAGTTTGTGGGAGCTCCTAGGATGAGTAATAGACAACAAAGACAACCAACCAAGTATAATGACTATATGCCATTAGTTAGTCGGTTGGTAGATAGTGAGCCTTCCAACTATCAAGAGGCCACACAATAGAAGGTGTGGCAAGATGTGATGGTTGAGGAATATACCTCAATAGTGAAAAATGATGTGTGGGAGGTTGTGCCTAGACTAATGGATAGGGAAGTGGTTGGATCACACTGGATCTATAAGATCAAACACGATGCAGATGGTAGCATCAAGAAATACTAGGCAAGGTTTTTGGCCAAGGGGTTCTCTTAGAAAGAGGGAACAAACTATGAGGAGACATTCGCTCTAGTGGCCAAGTATACTTCTATACGAGCCATGATCTCACTTGCAACATAGATGGGATGGAAGATCCATCAAATGGATGTCAAGACGACGTTTCTTAATGGTGAATTGAAAGAGGAGGTATACATAGAACAACAAGAGGTGTTTGTAGCACACAACAGTGAAACCCATGCGTGCAAATTGAAGAGAACTTTATACGGACTCATGTAGGCTCCTAGGACGTGGTATGAGCACATTGATAGATACTTGTAGGGAATAGGCTTCGTGAAGAGTGAAGCAAATGCTAACCTCTACTACTTGGTGGTTGGGAGTGAGGTTCTCATTCTTGTTCTATATGTGGATGACTTGTTTTTAACAAGTTCATTGGGGCTCATAGAGGAGTGCGAGAGGGACCTTGTAGCAGAGTTCAAGATGAAGGATTTGGGGCTTATGCACTAATTTCTAGGCATGGAGGTATGGCAGACAAATGGAGAGATTTTCCTTGGACAAGGGAAACACTGCATCAAAATCTTGAGGAGGTTCAAGATGGAGAATTGTAGAGCCATGTCTACTCCTATGATCACGAATTGGAAGAAGGTAGACACATCCAAGGAGAAGGATGTAGACCCCACCTCATACACGCAATTGATTAGATGTCTCATGTATTTGGTCAACACCCGACCAAATATATCCTTTGCAATAAACTCTCTTAGTCAGTTCATGGTTGAGTTGAAGAGAGTGCATTGGACAACAAAAAAGCATGTGTTACGGTATTTGCATGGTATAATCGAGTATGGGATTATATATGATCAAGGTGATGGTATCAAGTTGATAGGCTATACTAACACAGATTGGGCAGATAGTACAATGGACAGGAAAAGCACTTCAGGGTGTTGCTTCAGTTTGGGATCAAGAGTTGTCTATTGGTACAATAGGAAGCAGAAGTCTGTGGCTTTGAGTTCTGCAAAGGCAGAATACATAGCAGCTAGCATGGCGACGTGTGAGGCGATATGGCTTCGAAAGTTGCTAGTGGCCTTGTTTGGTCAGAGGGTTGAGACTACAGTTGTACACTGTGACAATCAGAGTTGCATCAATTTTTTTGAGAATTTGGTGTTTCATGATAGGTCTAAACATATAGACATCAAATATCATTTCATTAGGGATTGTGTACAGTGAGGGATTGTTCAACTACATTATATACCTACAGATCAGCAGGTAGCAAAAATTTTGACAAAGGCATTGGGGAAGGAAAAATTTATCTTCTTTAGAGATAAGTTGGGTGTCATGCAGAACACCTTCCTCGCTAAGAGGGAGTATTAATTTCAGTAGCTTGGACAGGTGTTTCCATTCCCAAGATATTTAATTATTTAATTAATTTTTCTGGAGACTTCTAGAAAGGAGTTAGTTGAGTAGATAATTATTTAATTAATTAATTGATTCCTCAAGAGACTTCTAGAATCTAGTTAGTCAGGGTTGTTAGAGTCTAATTAATCTTAGCCATTGATTGAGATTAAATCATGGCCATTGGTTTTCCAATGAGAAAAGTATAAAAGGGGATCAAGGGGCATTTGGAGAACACACTTGAGAAAGATTTGTAGTGATAGCAAGTAGATTTGTAGTGAGAGAAAATAGTCTTGCAGTGATAGCAAGGGTGTAGTGATAGCATTGGGGACAACAAAAATGGAATTTCAACAGGAGAAATTGAGGGAAGAATATTGTCGGAGCTCTGCCAATAGAGGCAAGCAGTTTATGTATCTCTTAATTTGCTGAAGTTTAATAAAATTCCTCATCTACAGTTCTGGTTTTCCCTTCAGGGTTTTTCCAGGGACAATTTGTCCAAAAATATTGTGTTCATTATTTTGCATGTTTCTTCTCTATTCCTCTGGTTTTATTTGTGAAGTTGTAGTTGTGTTATGTTTCAATATTTGTTGTGAATTAATTTTCCACAGTCAAATAATCTATATTAGATAGGAGATTAATAATCAGTAACTACAATAGAATTTTCACACTTGGAAACAAAGCACAACAATTCCTCAATGTAATCTCAAACTCTGTCAAAATCCTATTCATTATTATGCTCATATTTCTATTCTGTTAATTGTATGTCTAATTTTTGTTAATCAGGAACATCAAAATACTTTCATCCAAGAGAGTGATTTTGCTTTTCTTTCCCAAAATGGAATAATCGTTGTCAGAATTCTTATGGGATGGTGGATTGTAGAAGACCCGAATCCACCATATCCTTTCATTGGAGGGTCTTTGAATGTGCTAGATAATGCATTCTCCTGGGTAGAGTATACTACTAACAAACTTATGACAATTTAAGGGAATGAATATGTTGTTAATTTTACTCTGTATATGAATCATTTGTTAATGTTCTTAACCATATTCCTAGTGGATTAATTGAGTATCCAGGTTTTAGAATATCTCTAAGTAAGCGTACATTACGTTGCAAGAAACATAATATTAAAATTATAGTAGATCTCCATGCTGCTCTGGGCTCCCAAAATGCACACGACAATAGTGGCACAAGAGACAGATTTGTTGAATGGGATTCCCAAGGTAGCCTTTCAGTGATTGAGTTTCTTGCTATCAGGTACACTCTCTCATCAACGCTTGATTTTTAATACCAACATGGCTCAATTAAATAAATTATTACAATAGATATATTTAGTAGTTTGTGGGGTGTAGAATGGATGGTTAAGCCATTGAAGGACATGGATGATGGTCATAGTTTTAAATGAACTATTATTTTTCCTATTGTTGACTACATCCAAGCTTCTCAATTAAACTTCTCCCAATATTGCATAAATAAAAGTAGAAGATAAAAGGTAATTTTGATAAGCTTATTTGACAAATTATTTTTACTACAATGAAATTTATCAATACAAATAAACAATATAAGAATGGAATAATTGTATCTTATTTTCCTTATGATTTTTTTGTGGGAATTGAGAACTTGATTATTTTCTAAAATTTAAACTACCATTCACATTCGTAGTTGCAAATAAACAAAGTACATGAACTCAACAACATGGAAATTTAATGACTTTAAAATTTAAATGCCTCATTTAACCATTCTCTTTTTTATGGGGATGTGAAGAACCTGAACCTGCGAGGTTGCACACTTTATAATATGACGTGTAATGCATTAATAATATTCAAGGTTGGAGCACATAAATAGGGTTTGAAAAATTAAAAAAATAATAAAACTTTAATGAAATGGAAGAAAAACAAGATAAGTTAGTAATAAATTAAAGATAGATTAAATAATAATAATAGAATAATAAAAAATAAAAATAAAAATTCATATATTGTTATTATTACAAATAATTTTAATGACAATTAATAGATTTTTTTTTTAATTTCACCTAAATTATATTATACATATTTTTATTTAACAAAAATATTATATCAAAATTAATATTTAAATAATTATTATTTAGTTCTTTCTTATAATTATATTATATAATCAATGACTATTAATTAATATAATATAATAAATTTATATTATATTATATATATTAATATGTAACATAATTATTAGATAAATTTTATATTTATATAATAATTATCATTTTTTTTTCTTTTAATTATATTATACTATCATTCGATTTGATTTTTATTTTGTTTGATATTTATATCTTTCTAATATTTAAAATTTTAATATATAATTAGTTTTATATAATATAATTAAGATAAGATTAATAATTATAAATACTAATATTTAAATGCATTATCCTACAATTTACATTATAATGATTTATATTATTTATGTAATTTTAATAAATGATTATGTTAATACTATAATTAAAAAAGCTAACATTTAATTTTATTCACATTAATAAAACTTACATTTGTTTTTATTATATCTAAAATACTATAATACTATAAAGGCAAGTACCAGCCACTACGTGGCACTTGTTAGGATCTTGTAAATAATATTGTGACTAATGCTTGATCCTCTTATATAAGAAAAATAGATCCTTTCAAAAGAACATTAAAAGAATAACCTATCTTTCTTGTTATATATTGTTTTCATTTTGTTTCTAAGTTATATTAATATATATGATTAAATTTCAATTTTTTCTTTATTTGTTTTATATGAAATATATTTATTTGGTGTATGCATTCAGGTATGCTAAGAAGGAGACTCTTTTAGGAATTGAACTATTGAACAAGCCTTTTCTAGACTTGAGTAAATTACAAACATATTACAAAATGGATATAACATCATTCGAAAGTACTCTTCTACAACATATGTGGTGATGTGTAATATATTTGGTCCTCATGATTCCAAAGAATTGATCTCAATGAACAATGGTTTAACACACACTATAATTGATGTGCATTACTACAATGCATTTCATCCCAACTTATAAATGGTTCAATAAAACATAGACTTTGTTAAAAATAATAGAGACAGAGCTCTGAACGACTTAGTGAGTGCCAATGGTCCACTCATTTATGTTGGTAAGAATCTAATTCATATAAATTGTCATTTAATTTTTCATAAGCAATAAGAAATTATAGCAATATAACTTGGGATGTCATGGTTTTTTTTAAATTATTAGGGGAATGGACATCAACATGGAAAGCAAAAGATGCAAAGAAACCAGACTATCAAAGATTTGTGGAAGTACAATTACAAGTCTATGGAAAGACTTCCTTTAGATGGGCTTATTAGAATTATAAGATTCAAGATCCAAAGGGTGACAATCATTGAAGTTTTAAATGGATGATCAAAAATCAATACTTCCAACTATAATAAAAATATATACTAAATCTACTTATAAATAAATAAACTCTATAAAATGACAATATCTATAATGAGAAATAAATAAAACTACTAAATGATTTCTCAATGTCAATGATACTACCAGTGTGCTTGAAGATTATACTATCACTGTAACATGAGATTCATTAAAAATATTAAAAAAAATAAATAAAATATTTTGTTGGTCCTTTGGTTTACTTATTCAATGAGTATCAATTTTTCCACACCTATAGTGAACACTCCTCATAAATTGGGAGTTGAAAACCAATTACTCATAATTTGATCAAACAAAATTGTTTTAATAATAGTAACACTTTTTCATATGAAGTTTTCCTTTTAGGCTATGTTCAATGTCCTTTGTCTTTATATTTCACTAAAGGAATTGATTTTTTCATTTTGGTTCTTGTATGCGAACAAATTTAATAAGTTTGATTTGTTCTTCCTATCAACCTCTCAGCATGGTTATTATGACATTAGGCATTTTGTTGGTTCTCTTTGTGTTTTATTTAAGTGGAATGTTGGGTGTCTTTATATAATGCTACTTTTGAAAGGATTAAAGTTTTTAAAGATGATTCAATTTTGCATTAAATATGATATGCTTATTATTAGAGATATCATAAATTTCTTATTAGTTTTAATAATTTTGTAGTAGAATAAATAAAATAGAAAAATAATTAAATAAACAAGGAGTATTATTTTAGCTAAGTTTTATTGTGACAATATTATTTGTTTAGCTTTAGTTTAATCCTAACATAATTAACCATTCTATATTTTTATTCTCTAATAACTATTAGTGACGACTAAAATCAAATTTTCTAAAATAATTTTCATGGACATAAATTCTAAAGAATACATACTATTATATATGTAATGTAATGACCCAATTCGTGTACCTTAATTATTATCATTTTTTTTAATCAAAATTATATATTATTCATTCATCTACATACTTAGGCATCTATCTACACAGGATAAACATTCATCAATACATTATAGTCATTTTCTTATATGTGATAGACACTTTCTCTATCCATCTAGGATAGACATCTATTCATATATGATATAGGTATACACTTTGGCGAGAGACTTAGACTCATCACAACCATTCAAGTCTTGAGTGACTCACTAAAGACTACACTTACCTATTGGAAGTGCATAAAGAACACTAACCTCTTACCAACTTCATGGTGGGGTTGATTTCTATGTCAAATTCTCAAAGAGTAGTCATCCATTTGCTCTTCATTTACTTGGATCATTTTGCATTACGAGCATCTTTATTGATGAATATGACATGATGGAAATTACCTAACTCCTTAAAATATAATGGTTGAATTCCTTCATGGATTTTATTAAAGCATAGACTCATTTTCCTACATTCAGTTACTTCAATTCAACATCTTTGAAAAGTGTGCTCATGAAAACTATTGGCTTCTCTTCTTTAGATTCATTCTTTTGAGTGAGAATTGCTACAAATGTATATTTTGAGGTGAAAGAGTAGATGTAGAATGGCTTGGTGTAATTCAAGCTTGTTAGAACTAGGGCATTGGAAATTGCCTTTTGGGTCAACCCACAATATCTTGTTCCACTTGTTGGTCAAAGTAGAACATTAATATCAACAATTTTTTTTATAAAATTTCACTTTATGAAATCTATAGCAACTAAAGCATTAATAATTTGGAGATTATGTGAACTAGTGATTTGTGAGAATTCGTATGTAGATTCTAAATATATTTTAAAAAATAAATTGTGAGTTTTTTATGTAATTTCTAATAACTTATTTTTTTAGTAAACAACATTTTTAAAAAGTGACGTTTATGTTGTCACAGTTAAATTTTTTATTGAAAGAATAAAATTTAGATTTTTAACATCAATATATAGTGCATAGATATTTTTTCATAATTTTTTGTTGCATAATTTTTTAATTAATTTTTGAAGTCAAAGAAATTATAATATGGACATAGGTGTATGTCATCATGCATAAATTGTTTTGTATGTATTGAAATCAATTTTTATTTTTTTGTTGAAACAAGAATTTTAGAATTTTTTTCTCTATTTTTTAATCTTTTTACATGTGTGAAACAAATACCTTAATGTTTAGTGAATACAAATATTCACAAGAAACAAAATGTGAATATAATAATAAAATAAAAAATATTTAAAATTATACTTTTTGGAAAGCTTATAATAAGAGCTACATACTTACAAAACATAGTTTCTAAATGACTTAATCCCTCAAAAGGGAAAGAAAAAGTGTTTTTTTGCCAACATTTTGATAGGTGTGAAGGAGACTTCATTGTGGGTATGATTTAAGACTAGAGGGGTTCCATCGAATGGGGTTTAATCTAAGGGGGTCTTATCTAACCCTCTTCAATTAAAACCTTTTAGATGGAATCCATCAAGGCTTAAATAATTAGTTTTCTAAAAATATGTGATTTCAAGCAAAAGTCAGGATATCCCTGGGAACCATTATTGTGGGATGACCCACCTTTATTTATTCAAAAAAAAATTCAGCCTCAGGTGTCTATTCAAGATGGGAATCTTTCTTTAACATAGAATTTAATGGTCTAACTATCTTTGCAAATCCAATGATAAATTTTCTAACAAAATTTATCTTTCCAAAATATGACTTCAACACTTTCTTACTTAGAGTTAGTTACAACTTCATGATTGCATCAATCTTGTTTGGATCAATGAACATTATATTTTTAGGTATTACATGGCTAACTTCCCTTCCATGACTTGAAAACTGCATTTCTTGGGGTTAAGAGATAAACCATGTTCTTCATTTTTTTGTAAAACTTTCTTGAAGTCTGAAATGTGATCCCCTCTATTCTTTGAGAACACAATAAAATAACTTGTATATATGATTATACATTTTCCTATCAAAAATTTAAATGTTATATCCATAACCCTTTGAATTATGACACCAAGATTTATTAGCTCAGATTCCATCCTTCTATAAGTGAAGATTCCCTATTCAATGGTGAAAGTTATCTTTAACCTATCTTCTTTATTCATCATAACCTAATTATAACCTGAATGTCCATCCAAGAAGGATATCATTATCAATTCATTCATAATTTGTAATACTTTACCTAAGGATGGCAAGGGATCATAACTACCCTTTTTTGAGGCTTTTATTTAGGTTTCTAAAATCAACACATAACCTTAATTCCCCATTTTATTTTTGGTAGGAACTAGGTTAGCCACCCATGTCGAGTTCCTAGATAGAAATATGATCATTGCTAATAGTAGTTTCTTTACCTCTTGAAATATCAATGGCTCTAGAAGTGAATTAATGAGTCTTTTCTTTTTTTTGAATAGTTTGACTCTTAGCTTTAGTGGTATGGTGTGGGTTATGATTGATGTATCATAGGTCTTCAAATATTCATAACTCTATGTTATCATGTGATGGTAATCTTTTAAAGAATAAGTAATTCCTTATTTTTCTTCCAAGGTGCATACTTTTCCAATCAATATATTTTTCAAGTTAGTGTTATCTATTAAATTGAAATGCTCATACTTGCCTCCATCTATTATAAGATCTTTTTTTTACTCAATTGATCTATGTCAAATAACCTTTCATATTCAATCATTCTCTTAGGAATCATATTATTCTTCAAATTAAGGATACTTCCTTCTAGCTCCAATTCTTCTCTTTCTTCTTCATCAATGACCTAAGCTTCAAACACATGTGTTTGTTATGAATTCAATGATGTGTGGGTAATCTTCAAAGAATTGAAGATTTATCACATTGTTGGGTATAGATGGAACTAGCACTAATTTGATTAAGAATATTTACAATCCAAATAGAGTTAGAGGTTCTAATGTACTTATTTTAATATTGGTCAATAAATCATCTCTATGATTGAACTTCCTAGGGATGTGATAGAGGTTGAAAGCATCAAAACCTTCAATCAATTCTCAAATTTTGTGTATATAATAACTTCTTATAATGATAAACAAATTTATTTCTACCTTGATTTACGATAAGCTTTGAGTCTCCCAAAACTCTTAACATTTTGATATTCTTTCTTAAGAGACAATATCATCCCATGGATCAAGGCTTCATATTCTACAAAATTTGTTAGTGCAATGAAATTATAGTCTATATGATGCAGGAGCATCTAGTGGTGTAAGGGAAATCTTGCATCACCCAGAAATATGTTTCCCTTTATGTTTCCTTTTTGTTAGCTTTTTGTAGATGTTTTGCATTTCTAGATACCCTTTTTGTCGAGTAAGAGTTCCCAACTTTCAGAATTGCATTTTTGTTTTTTTTGCTCAATTTCTATTTTTAGCAGTTTTGAATTTGAAGGCGCGAGGAGGCAGAAATTTAAGGGAAGCTTTAGGACAAAAAAATAATCACTTTGGCGAAAGAATCAGGTCAAGATCATTCCCGGTTTGAAAGTTATTCAAGTTTTAGTTTCTGCTTTTTGCCCTGAAAATCTTCCAAGTCTAGTTTGAGGCACTAAACGGTCTCGTATGCACCCAAAAAACATCAGAATTGATAGAGTAAGTTCTTAGCACATTCTTCACTCCAAGATCTTTCCAACGGTTCAAATGGTTCATTAAACGGAGTCCCGGATCAAAATTTATGGCTCCCGAAAGTTGGTGCATTTTAAAAAATATGTTAATTTTCGAATGTGGTTTTAAATTTTGAATTTCAAATTATAATTTTTGACGCCAAATTGCTAAAACTCATAATTCAAATGTTGTTTTGGCTCTGAAACTGAAAGGGAGTTATTTATGGGCTAGTTTCTAATTTTTGGATAGCTTTTTGGTGAAAGAGCGCATACTGAGAAAAGGGGAACTTTTGTAATTTTCTGTAACTAGCATGTATTGTAGAACTTGAGGATTTGAGATCCTCCGCATGTAAGCATTTCATCATTCTGAATAAAATAATAATCTCTGGTTTTTGTGTGTGATATTCTATGTCTTAGGTTAGCATCCTCGTCACTACATGTAGGATGGGATACTTACCTTGAAGATTGATCAACTCAACTCCAATTCACAAGTCCTTGCTTTGATTTTGATCCATCAAAATTTAAGGTCCAAATTTTATCTTTACACTCTTTTAAAGTATTTACTTTGGTATTAACTTGTGGTACAACTTTTCTATCCAATGCTTTGAATTTCCTTCCATCTATCTACTAAGAAAATTTCTTTGATTTATTTGATTCCAAGAGTTTATTTTCTATCTTCTTAATAGGCTTATTCTCTTCAACAAAACACTTTTCATCTTTTAGAGAGCCATTTTTTTTCCTTATTCACAATTGTTAGGTAGAGTGAGAAATTAAATTATGAATGTCCAACATTGTGAAATCTCCACCAACCTTTTAGAAATATATCTCTAATATAACATCACTTGACCTTTTTTTTTCAAATTTTCTTGAAATAAATTTCTAAAATCTTTCTAGAAATCCTTCTTCTTTTAATGATGGAGATCCATAATCTGATTCTATTAACACTATTGCCCAGAGTAGTTTTGATTTCATTATTGTAATCAACTTCACACATGAAAATGTATTCATTGTGATATTTCTATATTGAGTATATATACTATGTTCTACTTAAAAATAGAGTACTTCATTGTTTTGATTATATAGTAATCAAATGTTTCATTCTTGGCTCTTTGTTTACTTTCATCTTATTAATAATTCCTTTCCATGGTAGCCACATATGTGGAAAATTAGTAGCCATGTAGATTCCATTCAATGTTTTGGACCAATCCCTACTCAAAAGAAAGCCTTAAACTTCAAGGATATCTACTACTTGTATATCTATATAATAATAAACCCCAGGGTTAGAAGCTAGCTACATATGGATGTGAATTAATTCACCTATAACATTCACCACAATTTTTTTTAGATGTGTAACAATCTTGAAATGTTAGAATTGTGAAACAAGTCTGAAACCATGAGCCATAGGATCAAACAACAAACAAGTACACCTTCTACACAAGAGATCCACAAACAAGAATTGCTAAATTCATCAACAAGGAAAAGTTATAGAAGAAGCTTTCAAGAAGATATGAAAGCCGTGATATTTCTCATGAATAATATCCAAGAGATATTTACAATAAGGATTGAATGCTTATAAGAGAAAAGCCCTAAATGAGAAAGAGATTAGATCATGGCAAGTGTCAACATCACATGAGATGAGACATAATGATCTAATATTAACTCAATAATAAAACATTCCTAAGTTTAGCTAAAGTGTGTGAGAATAAATTAGACTAATAATCAATTAAAGATTAATTAATTATTAGCTAATGTATGATAAATCTAACACCCCCCATTAAGTGAACTTAGGGAGTAGCTAAATACCCTAAAAAGTATGCATGATAGGCCCCAAAAAACAATGCCAAAAAAGGTACCCATGTACAAACATAAGATCTCTATAATGTGGAGAATAGAAAACCTCATGGGAAAAACTCTGCTCCAAGAAGAGATGAAAGCCAAGTGAAGGACTAAAGAGCCTCCAAACAAAGGTAAGGTTGTCCCAAAGATAGGAACAATGGAACATCTAGAGCATGGAAGAGAGTGCAAACAATGAAGAATATTTGTTGAAGTACGAAAAAAGAACCTCCGCTGAAACATATGATGATCAAGATTAAGAAGACAAGAATTTTTATGAGTTCCCCCAACAACACTACTCAAATCAAATGGAAAACAAAGGAAAACACCTAGAACTTGAAGATATAGATGGAAAAAGTACCAAAAGTAGAAGAGTCATGAGGAAAAAGGTTACCTCTAGAAATGGGAATGCAAAAGAGTGTCCATATTGTAAAGTGCTCTATCTCATCCGAAGTAGATTTACCCGGTGTTGCATCCACCTAGTGCAAGGGGAACAAATAATTGTATACATAGCTCCTCCAAGCGAGGAAACCAAAGGGAGCAATAGCTTGTATTAGAAATGTAATGCCCATGCAACCCTAGGGAAGTTGCAATTTCACCAAATGCAACAATTTTTTTTTATTTTTATTTTTTTTTAAAAGAACAAAAAACGTACAAGTTCGCTACACATTGCCAAAGACCCCTAGGGCTATGAGACAAAGATTATTTAACCTCGAATTACATAACCAAAGAAGGAAAACATAACATCATTCAATTAAGGAGTTAAAGTACATACATTCCATACATGATATAACATCAATGACAAATTGATACATCACGATAACCAATAACAATTGTTTACATTAAAATTACATCGCTCATTCCCCGAATGAGGTAGATCAAATAAACCTGATAATTTATTACAATTTCCACCTCGATACCAATGAGGTGTAATGAAATACAAGAATAACAGAAATGAAAGAAACTAGAGGAGCAACTGGATCCAACGAGCTCTCCAACATGAAAGTCTCGTCCACACAATCACGAACAAAGCCAACGGTGTAAGGTGCACGTTCCACCCAACCAAGTGAAACCCAAAGGCTCACCCCCCGTGCTAGGAGATAGTAACAAGGATTTCTGGTCAAGACCAACTACCTCTAGACAAAGGCTATACATAATTGAACCGATTCAAATACCAACATCATATAACACAATAAGAAAACTCACAAGACAATACATTGTTTCCAGGTTACATATGACAAGTACACTATTGCACAACACACGATAACTGACCAACTGTTGACGTAGGGAGAGTGTCATACATAAATTGCCATGAGTTACCCTAGCTCAACCTTCCTAGGCTACCGGACCCCCATCATGGGTTACCCTGGCTTGCCTCTACCGGCGCCGGACCCTCACGCAAAACTATGCGTCTCATCTCATCTCGAGTCTTAACAATGCATGTTCCATGAGAGAGGCATTCTTTAACTTTATTAGTGTGAAGTTCCCCATTAATTCTTTTAAATTATCTCTTGATTAAACCCTAGGTGAGTTACCCTGACACCTCTTTGGGTGTCGGACCCTCACAAAGGGCCACTCTCCTACTGACAACACGGGGATACAAACCCCGCCCTCCTCCCCCGAAATCAAGGGTAGACCACATGTACAAACTGATGACTAATTTCCCACCTTAACACATAAGGTTAAACAACCCGTTCGTAGTACACGGGTAACCAACACATACCACAAATCCCGTTCATGATAACCGGGTGTAACAACATGGTGTAGCCACGACACATCTCAAGTTGACTCTCATATGAACAACCCACATCAGGATACAACTCCCTTATCTGGAAGACTTCAACAATTACTCTAGACTCCCCACTTTGAACAAGAACGAACTAATAGTAAAAGCATTTCAAGCAATTATCAAACTAATATTCGGATCTCCTAAATCCAGTCAATCACAGTTGCAATTGAAATAATTTAAAGCCATTCATCTATTTTTGAATTTCACTATTAAATTTCATCATCAAGCATTTAATATTCAAAACAAAGACGTTTGACAAACAATCGTTTATAATCTCTAATTCCACATCTATAATCATAATCAAGCCTTCAAATACAGAAGTCATTTAACTAATATTTAAATCGATTTTCTTATTCAAGATTTACTATGATATTCAAATTACATTATTTAATTTAATTCAAAGCATTTATCTTATTCAATAAAACATATTTCACACTAAGGATGCTTTGTTCATTACACAACTATAAATTTTACTAAAACATTAATTTATTTAATTATTTCAATATGCCAGCAAAATCAATTTTGATTTCCATATTAAACTATTTAATTAAACTTACACTATTTAAAATATATCCATATATACTATATATACACATATATTTATAATCTTATTATTTATATTTATATTATTTAAATATTAAAATAATATTAAATATATAAATAATATATTATATATTATATATATATATATATTCTTATATAATAATATTATTTAAATATTTAATAACATAATATATATATATATATAAAAAAATATAAAACTTGAAATCCGCGAGCTGTTTTATTAGGGCACGCAGGCCCGGCCGCGGGCGGCAGCCTGTGTGCTTAGCACACGGGCCGCTTCCCACGGGCAGCGGCCTGTGCGCCAAGCGCACAGCGCCCTCCCACGGCTGCGGCGGCGGCGGTGGGGTGGGGTTTGGCCGCCCACCTCACTGCAACAAATAAAATAAATTTATTATTATTTTATTTTCTTTGTTTCACCAATAGCAAAAACAAAATGAAAACTAACAATTCCATGGGGTTTTTCTGGGTTTAAACCCAATACAATTTTCTTTAAATATATACAAATATATTTGTATATATATATATATATATTTGTGAATATATTCATGCATTGATATGCATGGGTATATCCACAAACATATATATATCCAGATTTAATTTTATACCTAAATTGAGCAAATAAATCCAAAAACTTTGCAAGAAAGAAGTTATTCCCAAAAACAGTAAGAGGGTTCAAAATAAGTTCTCTAATGGAGTTATCCTTGAAGTCATTCTACTTGTTGGAGGAAATTTCTGGTTTGGTTTCAATTTTCCAAATCTAACTACAAATTCACTAAATTAGAGAGCATTTTTTTACATGAATTTTCAAAGAAACTACCACTATGTTTTCATTCTTTCAAAAAGAGGAGAAAAAGGAAGAAAAATGGTGGAACCTTGTGTTTTCTCCAAAACTTGCAAGCTTCAACAATGGAGATCTTCCCTTTTCCTTTCAAATCTAGCTTCACCCAAATCCTCAATCTTCTCTTTTCAATTTCTTCCAAGAATTTTTATGCAAGTTTGCTCTCCATATTTTCCAAATTAAATTCAAAAATAAAAATACCATTACCTTATGCAATCCTTCCCCAAATTTGTCCAAGCCCTAAAATGGACTCACCCAACAACATTTATTGCTAATTTAGATATTTTCTATTTTTGTAATTTTCAAACAATTTCTATTTTCAAATGAAATTTGTATAATATCTTTTAAATAAAATTACATTTTAAACCCAAATGAAAATTTAAATTTTTTTTTAACCAAATTGAATTCAACAATTCATAATGCCATTCTCAATTCTTTTTCAACTTTATTTCCAAGAAATTAAATATAAGACATATTTCTAATTTCTGATTTAATCCAAATATCTAATAATGCCCACACAGCTAAATTGATTTAATTTATCCCCATTAATTTAATTAGTCAATAAAATAAATCTAATTCAAAATTAGATTATTTTATTAATTAAATTAAATTAATTAATTAATCACTAATTTTCCAACATCCCAATAAGATAAAACAATCATCATTATAAATTCCAAAAGCCATTTAATCCCTTTTAACTTGAAATTTTAAATATAAAATCAAAGGGGAAACTAACAACATAAACACTGAATCCGACTAAGACCAATGACACACTATGGCTAGGGTGATGGTTTGACACCGAAATCCTAGTTACTATCTCCCAATCGATACCGTTGGTCGATGGACACGCTCAGACCTGTGAAACCAGGTGGAGTCGATGTCCTATACCTGCATCCTGCACACAATACAAGTGCCGAAACATGCATATAATATATTAAAACACACCGTGAAGAGGAAATCGCAGAATCCCAGGGCACTCGCATGCGAGTGATGTGATCCCGCCCCCTTCACCAATACAATGTCACTAACTGACGCATCTAATCATCAATGATATAATCAAAACATAAAGCATCAGTAATTCATATACCTGCTAATGTAATCCATAACATGAAATAATAATAACATCTGAATAAAGTACCATCACAACAAAACATAATGTTTACATCGCTTAACAGATAGCGGTTAAAATAACCAAGTTCCACAACCAAAGTGATAACAAAATAAGCATACATAGAGAAATATTGTTCAATCAAAAGAGCAAAATGGAGGGGTGTTACAAGAAACCCCCTCATAATGCTGAGAAGGGAGAGGCATGACAGGTACACTGAAACTGAATGCCAGAAAGTAGTGCATGAAGAGGAACCAAGAACATCTAAAGGTGCAAACATGAAAGTACAAGCTGATAGAAAGGATGTGAAACCAAAAGTCACATACACATGAGAAAGGTACGAAGGAAAACAAAGGCAAACATAAAACCCCAAAACCCATGGCACTTTATATCATAATGAGTACAATAAGGCATAAAG
>VDFB02036856.1:91452-120470 GCA_007258455.2 Sequoia sempervirens | reverse complement strand
GATGATTTTCATTGATATCTCCATAGCTTCAAAAAATACATCAGAGTCTCAGCCCTGTGAAACATATTGTTCCACTGTATCCTCTATTCTCTATCCTATTGTACCTATTATGCATATATTGTTTTCAAAATGAAAATTTATACATTGAGAATACGAAAGGACACATCCTTTCAGAAATAGGAAATACAAATTACAAAACAAAAGATAGAGAATAATTAGGCTCTATTTAGCCACAGGCGAGTCTTAGCGAGGTGGTCCAAATAATACCGATGCTCATATGTGTCTACATATCCAACAACATTCCGGATCATGATTTCCATCTTGACCATTTCCTCATTTTGTTCACTCACTTCTTCCAATGCTGTATCCTCTACAGAAGCAATCTTCATGATTTCATTCAGCCTTGACTCACATTCACTTTTCCACTTGGTGGCTTCTTTCAATTCACCTTTATCATCAGAGAATGTAATCACAATTTTCTTGGCAGCAACAACTAACCCCTGTTCATCACCTTGCAATTCATCATAGAAGTTTCGATGGCAATTAATTATATGATTTGCAGCTTCAAGTGCAGTACTGTTAGCCTCATTACTTTGGGCCAATTCATGAAACTTCTCCATGATTCGTTCATCCATCCTTGTATGCTCCTTCAATGCAACAAGAGTATGAGAGTATTTTCCCCACAATTTATTCAACCAAGATGTCAAATGATCCTGCCTCTTCTTGATAATTGCAACAATCACATCATGCTTTCCCTGAGAATAAGCACTTGATCCTACCCAATGACCTTTTTCCTGAGAAATTTCTCCTTGAGTAATCATTTTGGTTGTCCCCATTGAAACACCAACCAAGTCTTTGAGTCTATCATTTTCTCTCAGCAATTTTTCATTATTTGCTTTGTACATTTCTCTTTCTTTTATCAATAACTGAATTTGTGCTTTATTCAACTTTGCAATATTTACCCCAATATCTGCAGTAGCTACAGGATCAGCTTCTCCAACTTTTAGAGTCATTACATGGCCAAATTCCTTCTCTGTATCAATTACCACTAATTTCTTGTGGGGTGGGTACAAAGCCCATATCATCAATGATCCCTCATCAGTATTATACTTGGATCCTGCATATACTTCTGTCACCTTTTCCTTGTCAACCTTGTGTGTAGCATGACTTTCCTTCAAGAAACTATCAAAAACCAATGCAGAATTCAAATCAAGGCCAGGAAATATCATGACACCAGCACTCTCCAACATTTTCCTCCCCATTTCAGGAGTCATATTTGTTATTTCATCATCCACACATTTGCTCAATTGAGCCAGCAATTGTTCCTCATTTCCTGAAGTAACATCATCAACATTCTCTCTAATCTCCTTCCCCTTCTGCTTGTACAAGAATGCCTTGAACTCTGGGGAATGTATAAACTCATCATCAGAGACAAATGATTTGTATTACATTTGCCTTGCATCAACATCACCACTTTCAATACTCTATTCTCTAACTGGGCAGACATACTGCTGAGTCCTCATCCTGGATACCTTTCCTGATCTATCCTGTGGCACATTAGCTCTTGGTGTTTCCTCATCTCCAGAAGATAATAGCTCAATATCCTGTAGCCCCTGGTTATATCTTTCAACCACCATTTCTGCTTCATCTTCATCCATAGTCCTGATCATATCATCTAAAGGATAGGGTACATGCGGATACCCTCCAAAGTTAATCCTTTCTTTGGCTGAATTGATATATCCTTCAGGATCAAAGTTTTTCCTAGTTGGTCCTCTTTTCATATCATAATGCAACAATCTATCAAGGATTGAATTATATCCCTCTTTGGCCAACACAGTGAAATCACCAAAACACAAAGTACTAGGCATAAAAGCCTGCTTCCCAAAAGAACTGAAATGCATCACACTGCAGTAATCCATTTGTCTGACAATTTCCAAATATGCAACCCTGTTTGGAACTGTCCTTGGCAAAATGAAAGGAGCATCTTCAAATCCATATACTCTGATTACCATAGATCCCTCCAAACAATAGCAGTCTCCCCAATTATGATAAATTGGCCAAAGGAATCTTTTGATCTCATCATTCAATGAATAATTACAAGGATAATGATACAATTTATACAATTTCTTTACAAAATGCTCTTCAAAATGAATGAAACTAGAACCAGCAAACCTGCTGTCCCAAATAGCAGTCCACAACTGAACAGGCAATGCTTCACCCTCCCTACCAATTTGAGAAACTCTCATTTCAGGAGGCCATACCCCTAACTCCTGTCCAAAATATAACACCATGTGCATCAACAATGAATAATTTCTGAGATGGACAATAGAGGCTCCACTCTTTATGGCCATCAATCCTGAATCAAGCTCCTTAGAAATATATGAAGCATAGTCAAATGGCCTGGAGTTGTGATATTGGATATCTGCTGTGATGATCATTGGCACCATTGACATGAATTCCAGGGCATCCACCCCCAACACCTAACACACTGAAAAATATGTATACTTCATATAAGGTTCAAACAAATCTACATGATAGGGAGGCCCCTCACTATCTTCCAGAGGTTCTGGCTTGTTACCCTATTTGACCCTGTGAATTGGTAACCTCCAACCCTTATAAGTAGTATCCATTCTTGAAAATTCCTTCTGCAACTCCTCACAATTGATTTCCTCATTGCAAAACCCTTCCAATTTGAAAACCTCACCTATTGCTTCCCTTAACACATATATCTGTGGTTTTCTAGAAGGATCACATATAGCTTTATGTTTTGGATCATAATGATCAGCAAGCAGTTTTACCAATTTTGCATTTACGAATACATTAGGGCACACCAATTTCCCTACATTCAATTTCCATAGATTGCAGACTGGCTCAAAACAGTTTCTCCTATGGTAGTGGAAATTGAAGAGCTCATACCCTCTCACAATAGTCCAAACATCACCAATGAATTTGCATTTATCATCGAGCTTATCAATTTCTTCCCTAAGTTGTGCGGACCTTCTAGCTTTAGGCCCCGAGCCAGGTAGTTGATCAATAAGGTCTTGGTTCAATCTCCTTTCATTGCCTTCATGTTATGTATCAGTCTTTTGTTTCTTTCCCTTGGACTGACTACTCTCACCAAGCTTTCTACCCTTACCCTTTCCAGAACTAGAAGACTCCATTTTAAAGCTTACAAAATCAAAATGTGAAAAACAAAGAAGTGATTACTTATAGTACTATGCTCGAGCTCCTCAGACCAAAAAATGTCTCAATTCTCTGTTCAACATGTCAATTCTTCTGCAATCAACTTGGTACTGAAGAATTAATTAAAACTTCGCTATTATATCCCGTCGCGCCATTAATGAAGCACGAATGAAGGCTCATTTGAAACTTGTACTGTCGCATCAAATATCCCGTCGGTGAGAAAATTTCAAATTTGGAGCGAAGCCCTTTTGCAACGTTTACTTAACCTTTCACCAAGACACTTTGTGGTCTTACCGACACCTGGAATCAACCTGATGGCAACCGCTTCCGTTTTCATGTCATTGTGACAATTCCAAGTCGGGGAGATGTCTCATAGATATCTTTGCGTCTTACCGATATGTACTTTTCAATGTATTCTCCAGTCGCTATGACAAGATCACCCTTTCGCCGATAAAAATAATCCTATCGACGAAATAAATTCCATCGGCAAGACTCTGAAAACTCAGAAAGACTCATACCGAAGACAAATGTCTGGCCGAATCCACTCCTCCTGATTACTCCATTCGGCAAGACTCACCCCAAAATATTTTGATGGTATATCTTTCAAACCTCGGCAAAGCTCATATCGAAGACTTCTTCTCCTGGCGATACACAACTCTATGGCATAAATTTTGAATCGGCAAGACTCTATGACTTCTCACCAATAGCCTTTGAATACCCTTGAACTTGATTTGGCCAAACAATAGCCACTTCGCTAAGACCTTCCCCGATGCACATAAGTCTTACCGAGACATTTGTTTGCAAGCCAGTCGGTAAGACAAAATGATTTCATTATGAGTTCATGCCGATACCAATCAGTTTGGCCGAAACAATCCCTTTGTGCATTAGTCGGTATGACTTATTGTATTCGCCCTGACATTACATCAATGCCCCAACATATGTCGATATATTTTTTATATATGCCTGTCGGCAAGAAAAAATACTTCGCCAAGACATTCTCCCGAATACCTTTAGCTTGACCGATATACTTTCACATGCGTCGGTCGGCAAGACACAATGTGTTCGCTATGACTTCACTCTGACAATGATTCCCTTTGCCGAAATGACTCCTTTTGTCACCGAAACAAGAAAATTGTCCTGCCGATAGTCTACAACAAACATACATTAGTGAAAATCCAGGTCAGGGAGACTTTTACTATGTCTTGCCGATTCGGGTCTTTTAATGAAATATGGACTTGATGAATTCAATGGATTTTATGACATAAAATAAGCAAGACAATACAAAGAGGGACTTTTATGCTTATGATGAGGACTCAATGCTAGAAACACTTAGATGCAATAGACTGTAAAAATTTAAAAATTTTGCCAGCCTAACATGTGGGATGTAAATGAGGAGCACTAGGTGGATCGGATAAAGAAAAAGAGGGATGTGGGGTTGGCTACATGGTCTGGTTATGTCAGAAAGTGTTATGTATGAGCAACAAGATTACATTTAGATTGGATGTGATACATTGGTATTAGGGGGATAGAGGGTGTGTTGGGGTCGATTAGAGGGATGAAGGGGATGTGAAGGTGGGTAAAGAATAAGTTGAGGTTTATTTGAGGTTTGTTCTTTATGTGAAGGTGGGTAGAGGGTATGGTCAGGTTTATGGGAAGGATGAAGCAAATGTGAAGGTGGGTAAAGGGTATGGTGAGGTTGAATATTTTAACATCCCTTAACAAGTGAGATTCTTCATTGTCTTTGAAGGGGATATTATCTTTGTCTTGGATCATAATATCCTCCCTAGAAGGAGAGTTCCTAGGAGAACAACAAACCACATGTTCATGACAATTAAGGTTTGGTTCATCCAAAATGACTTCATCACCACTAAGGGAGGTATCAATGGGTGAATGTGTTTGATTATTGATAATGGGGAGATTAGAGGAAGATTGTATTTGACTGCTCGATGTTTTTAAGGTCACATTCTCTCATTCCATTTTTTCTACCATACTAGGAGAGCTTGTAATATGTTAATCTAAGGGTGAATTTTGCAAAGTAGCTTCATCACAAGTATGAGGAGGATCAAGGATTGAATTGATTTGCTTGATAATTTTTTCTGTAAGTGAAAGGAGATAACTAAGATTCTCATGACTCTCATTGGTTATGTTTTCGAACAAAGTATCTTCGTCACAAACAGAAGAGATACTAGGAGAAGAACATATGTGATTATCATGATCATTTATGAATTCATTGCTTTGTTCCCTAATATCGTCCACAATAGGGGAGGTAGGGGAAGGATCATAAAGAGGGTTGTCATAGGTCTTAAAGATTTGATCAATTAATGTCAACATATGCTCCTCACAACTAATATGATTGCTCATAAAAATAGTCTCACAAATAAGGGAGGTTTTGGGAGATGAATGGAGACTAGGTAAAGTGGTAACAACGCATTCATCTGGTGTTGCTATTCTATCTTCCCAAGGGGAATGAGGAGAACGACAAACAAGACCATCATGACTCTCAACAAGTGTACATTCTTTCGTCAAGACATCTTCATCACGAAAAGGAGAGATATCAAGGGAAGGAAAATTATGATCATTATTAGCTATGTTTGTATTCCCTTCTAACACATCATCCTCACAAATAGGAGAGATAGGGGGGAGTGTAAGTTTAAGAAAAACATTTTCAGTTTCATTCTCTTGCACTAAGAGACTATCATAACTAGGGAATCCTTGGAATGAATGATTAACATGCTTATGAACTAACTTTTTCTTTGCAATTTTGGAGAAGATTGAAACTAAAATTTTGAAATAACAATCTATGCTAACTCAAAATGCAATGTAAAAGTTTGAAATGAAATGCAATTTTTTCATATAATAATTGATGGATTATGCTATGAGAATGCAAACTTGAAAATGAAACCATGCATGAAATGAGCTAAGGAAGGCTTAATTTTATGAAATGCATGCTATAGAAATTCAACTAACTGATATAGGTATGAAATGGCACTAAACAGAAGCCCAAAAACAATGTTCTGAATTCTATAAAATATAGTTTCAGGGGTCAAAAGGGACTGATTCGCCCAGGGTGGTGAATGAGTCCTAGTATGGAATTTTTTTTCATAATTTTTAGGAATTTGTGACTGCTTTTTTATGTTTTTAGAATGCTATGATGCGGGTCTAAATGAAAAATGCAGAATTTTATAACTTTTCAAGGATTAAAGATGCAAAAAGGTAACCTATGATGCACTTTTACATATGCAAAAATGAAACCCTAGAATGCAAGCTAACTAATGAAAAATGAAATGTAAGCTAATCTAGGATGATTAATGCACTCCAAAATCAGAGAAGAAGGGATTCTAATAGCGGGTTCACCAAAATGTAACAATTTTTTTGGCTCCCCAAAATCTCTAGCTCCTTCCTAGGGTTTTTCACTTAGGACAGGACAATGGGCCAAAATGACTTTGTTAACACTAGAAGAAATGGAAAGAGGAGTGTGGAATGTGTGTGAGGATATTTTTAAATGTTGGAAAATTAATGGAAATGTAGACAAAAGAATGTATTCTAATCTAATCCAAAAGTACTAGAAAACATAGTGTTGATTGCAATTATGAACTAGAAACCTAAACAAATGAAAACAGAAATTGATGACACTAAACAGAGTGCACCTAGAGGAAAATTGATGTTACTTGAATATTTTGGAATGTCACAAAAACCTTTGTTAATGACCACTAGGACTGATTAACCATGCATGGCAAATTATTTTGGTTTCTGATGAAAATTTTTGGGAACCTGTTTCTGACTGTCAGGAGATGACTTCTAACAAAATCACTTTTCAAGCCTATAGATGGGACTCATTTACTATGGGTGGAAAATTATTCCACCTACAAGAATCTAAAAATTTAGGAGTTTATTTTGTGGAGCTAGATCTACACCTCTGCTTCCTACAGGTGTTCATTTCTGAAACTGTCAGATCTGGGTCTGAAAGTGGCTTTTTATTCATGTTTTGACTTGAATGACTTTGAAATTAAATATTAAATGATTCCTAAGCCTCCAAGAGTCCTAAATCTACAAAAAAACAAGACAAAAGAGAGATATGTTGAATGTTAAGGCATGGGGGTTTGCCTTGGTCAAACCCCATTTAGCTAATTAAACCAAAATGATGAAAATATGTAATGAAGCATGGAACAATGGAAATGTTACCTTTTCATGATGATTTTATTTTGAAATTCTTCAAAATAACATGAAGATTCATCCCTTCAATGCTTTAGAAAACTAACTTGAAGACTTGTAATGAAGAAACCCTAACTTGCTTGACTTGGATGAGAAGATAGAAGATGAATTAATGATAACAGATGTGTGAATGAGATAATGGATCTAAAATGAGGTTAAAAATACTTATTTATAGAAAATTGTTCCTTGGTACCCGATAATACCTCATCACAGGCTAGCATGAAGCAAAATTAATTTTAATTTTAATTTATTTCTTGCTCAAAGGTCAAAATGGGGCCAAATAGGGCCATTCCAACAGCTCAGAAGCCAAGGAATTAGGAAATAAGGTCTAAAATACCATCTTATTAGGTGTTTGATCAATTAAAGCCTTGGGATGCACAATATGGGTCATTAGAGACCTATTAATGATGATGTAAATGTAAAATAGGACTTGGGACACATAAATCAATGTGAAAGTATGATTAAATACACTTTACAACACTAAAATTAGGTCCACATAGCCTAGGAATGCACAAGAACCAAGGTGAATGTGCAAGACACATTACAACACTAGTTTATCATTATGTTTACAGTAAGAACCTTCTAGATTGATGTAATAATTTTATTAAACACATTTTATAATGTTGAATTAGGGATAAATAGGTTAATTAAGTCTAGAAAAGTGTGAAAGTATCTTACAAGCCTTTACAATTACAAGACATTGTTAAAACATGTTATTCAATTTATAAAGCTCCAAGACCTAATGTGGATGCATAAAATGCCTCACATCACTAGATTAAGACCTTATTAATTCCATTTTATAATGAATTAATCCCATGTCAAGCAAAGGGTCATGAAATAACATTTAATTAGAAAGATAACCATTGATGATGGCTCTATTGTCTCTGAGGAGCGGGACATAGCTAGCGCTATTGTGTCCTTCTTCAAGGATATTTTTGAAGAGTGAGAATAGGAGAAAAATGACCTACCTAGGTTTGTAGATGGTGTTCCCAAGGTGTTGAACGAAGCTAATTATGTGGAAATGTGCAAGGATTTCACTAGGGAGGAATTTAAAGTTGTTGTTTTCTCCTTTGGGGCCTTGAAATCCCCTAGTCCTGATGGTTTCCCCTCTTCTTTCTTTCATTTTTTTTGATACATTGTCTTGAGAGATCGACTTACAGCCACTAAAGATTTTTTAGATCCAAGAGCTCCTTAAATAGTTGAATCAAACCTATATTGTGCTTGTCCCAAAAGTGACGAAGGCCAATACTATGTATGAATTCCAACCTATCAGTCTATGTAAAACCGATTACAAAATCTTTTATAAAGTGTTAGTCAACAAAATAAAACCCCTACCTCACATACTTATCTCCCCTTGCCTAAAATACTATGTGCCTAGTAGATATATTTGTGATGTTGTTCTCACTATTCATGAACTCATCAACTCTATGGAAAAAAAAGGCCTAGTATGCTCCTCAAACTTGATATTTCTAAGGCCTATGACAGATTGCTTTAGCCTTTCATTTTTTCTATCCTCTAAAAAATCATGTTTGGTGAGAATGTCCTTCAAATTATTCACTCTTTCATATCTTCCCCTACCTATTTGGTGTTGGTGAGTGGTGTCTCTTGTGGTTACTTCTTAGGGGGTAAAGGCTTAAGGAAAAGGGACCCCCTTTCCCCTTATCTATTTATTTTGACTACAAAAGATCTAGGTAGATGTTTCTAAAAATTCATTGACTCTAATAAGATTTTGGGAATTAGAGCTTCCTCTTTATTAGCCCCTACTTCTCATCAATAATTTTTTGATGATAACATTCTATTTGGAGTTGCTTTAGTTGTTGAAGCCAAAATCTAGAAGAGTACCTTAGAGGATTATGTCAAAGTTGCTAGGTAGAATATCAACTACAACAAAAGTATATTATACTTGTTCAATATGGAGAACATTATAAATGAAAGGATAGTACATATATTGGGCTTCCAACGAGCTTTCCTCCCTACCACCTATCTTGGTCTCCCTCTAACTACTAAATTTCTATCCAACACTTACCAGAACAACATTATTGAAAGAGTGCAACATAAGCTTGTTGGTTGGAAAGTTAAACCTTTGAGCCAAGCTGGTAATATTTGCTTCTTAAAACCTCCCTTCAAAACATTCTTGTCTATTATTTGTCCCTATTTAAAATACTTGTGGCCATGGCCAAAAAAATAGAGAAGATCTAAAGGAAATTCCTTTGGGTTGGTGTGGAGGACAAAAATAGAATTTCTCTAGTCAAGTAGGACAAGGTCCACAAACCTAGGAGCCTTAGTGATTTGGGTATAAGAAGACTAAAGAAATTCAATAAAGCTCTTATCACCAAATTTGGATAGAATTTAGTTGTTGGTCACAAGGACTAGGCTCACATTGTCGGTGAGAAGTACCTAATGAATAGTAACCCTTGTTTAATTTCTTCTACTTCTATCCCCTTTGTCTCAGTTATATCAACCAAATTTAAAAACTAGAAATGTTCTTAAGCAGGGGATTGTTTGGAGTGTGGAAAATGGTAAGAGTGTAGACGTCTAGTATGGAAATTGGCTTGATGACCTGTCTCCTTATCTTCTTATCAAAGTTTGGCTAGGGTGAGGGAACCACTTACAAGATTACATGGTACAAAAATTATTGAGTACATCAATTGGAATGTCCCCCACACCTTGTGGAATGATTTTGGGAGTCAACTGAGAGGAAGAAATTTGTGCCATGAGGACAAACATGATTGGAAGGAAATTATGGATTACCTATAAAAGATCATTGGGTCTTGATGCCTTTTTGTGCCTAATTTGATGGATGCTTGTCATTATCATCCCAACCCTTTGAGGATTTTTTCTATTAAATATGCTTATACTCTTATTATTGATGATAAGGAGGATTCCATGTTCAATTGGAATATGGTTTATAACAACAAAGTCTTACCTAAAATTATTTGTTTATAGTGGATTTCTATGCATAATAAGATCCTAAATATTGATAACCTAACTAGGAGGGGCTTCTACCTTTTTATTAGATGTAGCCTATGTTGTAATATGGAAGAAATGGTTAACCATCTAATCTTCCAATGTGTGTTTTCCAAAAGTGTTTGGGAGGAGGTATTAAACCATTTGTCAATCTCCTGGACTTTTCCCCTGTATCTTAAATATTTTCTTACCTCTTCGTGTTTGGGCTCCCCTTAAAAAATGTCCTATCATCTATGAAATCTAGAACCAAATCCCTTATATTATCACTTGGTAGTTGTGGAAAGAAATAAATAACAAGGCTTTTTTAGATCAGTTGAGAAACAACAAGGCTATTAAATCCATATCATAAAAACATCTGAGATAATATAAATTCTCTAACTTTTAGCACCTCCAAGATAATGCTAACTTATGGAACTCGGGGTGAATCATAACTGGGGTATCTCCCATAACCCAACCAATCTCAATTGGTTAAATATTTAAGAAAGAAAGGTGACCGAATGTGTGAGGCATAGCTAATATTTAAAATGATATGTTTAATTAATAAGCTAATTTGATAATGCATTTTGATAAATGAATTAATTCTCACAAAAATAAATACTTTTAATTAGATATTAATCTTACTTTTAGAATTTTGAATTATAATTTTTAGAAGTACTAATGTCTATCATAAGATGTTGCAAGTGGGCATACCAGGTCCTTAAGTTTTGGAGTCAAAGCCCAAAAGCTAAATGGCTATTGTTAGTTTTTAATGTTAAGAATATAATTCAATTTTATGTGTGAAAAGGAGACGTGTTTTCATCTGAATATTATATTAAGGATATTGTGAAAATTATTTGATATTCATAGTTTGATACTCACTTACAAAATGGAGAAAATATACTTATAAGGACATAAATATGCTAAAAAATAAGGCAATTACCAAATAACTATTGAACTACCAAAAATAGCACAATATGCTAAAAATAGAGTAGTTACAAAATAACGACTAAACTACCAAAAATTATCAAGATGACCATTAAAATTACATTTATTATTTTAATAAAGGAAGTTGAAGAGTTAAGAGTTATTGTATTTTCAAAAAATAAAATTTGAATGGTTGAGGGAAAAGGAAATGAAAGGTTGTTCTCTTTCTCTATTTATTGTTTGCTACCTGGTGAATTGGGGGATGGCTAGAATGAATTGGTAATCTTGGGTAAGTGGATTTGGGCTGATCCTAACTTGGACAGTCAAGGTATGCTTTTGTGTTGATTGTGTTGTTATTGATAGTTGTTAATGGTAATGGTGGCTCTTGTGTTGTTGATGAATTCTTGATAGATGTTGTTATTATTTGTGTAATAGAGGGTTTGGGTGTGTATAAGGAGTTGATCTCGCTTGAGGGCTGAGAGTCTCCTTCGTGTAGGGTTTGAGGAGGGTGCGGAGCCTCTTTTGGGGATGATTGTTCAAAAATAAAAGTATGGATTTGTGATGATACGAGAAAACCATGGCCATTGGTTATTATAATGAATAGACGTGGGTTGGATGATGGTGGTAGTGTGTGGGGATGGTTGGGTGGATGGTGGTGGAGGTGATTGTGTATGAAGTTGTATATGAAATTGATTGTTTTATACGCAGGAGGGAAGGGAATCCCCTTTCTCCCCCAATACCAGAATTCGGTGAACGAATTCATAGCGTGTGAGTCAATATTATTGTTGATGTGTTTCAAATCTGTAAATTAGCATTGGGTTTTGTCGCTAGCTCGGGGGTGGACTTTTCAGTCCTACGGTTGGGTGGTGAGCGGTAGTGGGCGACTATAATCACTGTTGCAGTTTATCAAGTGATCTATACATGTAGGAAAATATTGGATGAAGAAGTGTTCCTTTATATCTCTGTTCTAAATTGTTGGTTGTTTAATTAAGAATTCCAGGTAGAAAGAATCTCTGGAAACAGGTAAAAGAGTTATAGTGATCAGATTTAGATTCAAGTAAATACTCTATTTAGGGTTGGAGGTTTAGGGAATGATTGAAAAATCCTACAGAAAGTTGAATGTACAGATTCTTTTATAATTTTGATTTCTATATGACTGTTTTGCCCAGTTGAGTACCGCAGAATGAACAAAGAGGATTTGGTAGAAAATGAAAGAAAGCTTCCTGGTATCCTTCGCATCATCTTCTTCCTTCGCCATTAACTCTGACTGGCATCCTTGAATCAATCCTTGTCACGACAAAAGAATCAGGTACAAACTTTTGGTTTAGAATAGAAGGTAATAAGCAGCTGAATCTGTCAAGTGTTAGAAGCGTTCTCAAATCTGAATTGTTTTAAAGCATTTATTTGTATGACGTCACTCCAATATGGAGGTTGTTATAATTACTTATCAGATTTAAATCGCAACCATGGAAACCTTAGTTATATATTACATTTTGGTTGTAGCAACAATATTTTATCATAGAGGAGTTACATTCATCCCTATCCTGCAAGAGCACCTACACCTCATCCTCCATTTTCGCTCATTTAATGAAAATTTGTTGTTAGGAGGTTAGAATTAGTATTTTTGAGTCTTTTAGTCATTAATAAGGTCAATCAAGACCATTGAGCAAGATCTAGGGTGAGTTTTTGAGTTTTGAGTCAAAATATGCAACAATGCAATCTTGCACTAAAAGTTGCTTTTGTAGCCTTTGAAGGCAAAAATGTGAATTTTTATGTAATTGTGCAAGGTTTGGGGTCTTGAAAATGTAATAAGGCTGTTTCAATGTTATTTGAATGGTTGTTAAGGTCTTAGGTCTTTAGGATTGCAAAGTTGCTTCAAAATGCAAAGTTGTCATAAGGAAATTTGGCGTAAAATCAGCATTAATGATGTAATTTCATTAACTAATGGTTCCCTCCTTCAAAAATCAGTTGAGGGCAGTTGTAAATGATGGGAAACAAGTTTAAGAAGCCTCCCTTGGGTCGAGGTTGGGCTGTTGTTGGCAGTTTTGAAGTTTTGAAGCATTTAATAAGAAGAAAACTTTGTTTTTTCTGTTTTTTACAGCGTTTTTTCCTGATCCCGTGCTTGGTACGGTCTGGTACATCATTGTACGGACTCCAAATTGAAATGGTTTGAAAGAGGGAAGAATCTACTTTCTTTTGGTGGTGATTTTTCTCATTTTCATTAAGAATTGAATAAGTTACATCAATTTTAGTGAAAGTGGGTCTGAAATCTTGCAAAACAAGGGTTTGGTCACCAAAATGGATGTAATTCCCATTTCCACCGTGGGAAAAATCTAAAAACTGGTGGATTGGTAGATTTAGGACTCCTTTACATTCTGAAATTTGTTTCATATTGAAAAATGGAGTTTTGCAAAAGTTATGTGATGCCCTAGGTCTGGTTTTACCTTGAAACAGTCCAGAAAATGATCATTTGTAAGCATTTCTTTCAATTTCTGATTATTTGAGTAAATAGAATGGATGAAACATGTGAAATAGGACTTGGAGAACCTGTTGGATTCTTTTAAAGGCATTAGGGGTGTTGGGGTGTGCCTTGACAAGTTGAAAGCTTCCTTGTACATGCCTAGTTAAGCCTTGTTTATGGCTTGTAAATCAATCTTTTGATACATTTGCGTTGGGTGTTTGATCCTGTGCTTTTGGGAACTTGTGGGGGATCTTGTTAGAAGTCTAAAACCTGATTTCATTGTCTGGTTAATGCCTTTAATAAGTTTTTATTTTGACTGTCCTATTTGGCAATGTTGCAAGGTTGCATGGGCTTGTGTAAGAGTGATGAGAGAATGGGAGTTTTTGAGTGTAAAGTCAGGTTATTTGGTCTTGTTTTGACATTTTGAGAGTGTACACAGCATCCCCAAGTCCTTCAAACATGTCTGGTTGTGTGAGTTGAGTTGGGTGATCAAGTTTCTTGTTGGAAGGAATAGTGAAGTTGATGTGTGCATTTAGAGAAGCTATTGGAAAAAGGTATTGCTTCCCCTGCCACTCTGCATCATAGTGGTATCAGAGCAGGGAGTAGGTTTTGGTTTGCATTTTGCAGGTTGAAGAAAAGAAAAGGTTGACAAGATGCCTCCAAAGAGCAAAGATATGGCTAAAGAGATGAGGGAGATGAAGGAAAGGCATGCAAGAGAACTCAAAGAGTTGGAAGAGAGAGTCATAGCCCTGGAGACAAACAAGAGAAGAGATGCTGAAGAGAGTGAGCCAGAAGAAGAGGAAGATGAGGAGTTTGAAGACATGGAAGAAGAACTTGATCCAGAAGACCAAAGAATGGCAAAGTTGTTGAAGGCAGTGAAAGGTGACAAGCCTAAGGTAAAACTTGATGTTTCTAAATATGGTGGTAGTCTAAATGATGAAGAACTACTTGATTGGATTGCTGCATTAGATAACCATTTTGAATGTGAAGAAGTTCCTGAGGAGCAAAGAATAAGGATTGCAAAGACTAAGTTGCAGGGTCATGCTTTGGTATGGTGGAATTACTTTCAGTCTGAGAGGAGGAAACAAGGAAAGTCTAAAATCACATCATGGGACAAGATGATATCTAAACTCAAAGGTAAATTCTTACCAAAAGATCACCAAATTCAAATGTTTAAAAAATTGCAAAGTTTGAGGCAAAGGGAAATGGATATTAAGTCCTATACTGAGGAGTTTTATAAATTAAGTTTGAGGTCTAGTCATCATGAGAATGAAGATGAAAAAATTGCTAGGTATATTGGTGGTTTGAGGCTTAATATACAGGATGAATTGGTTTTGGCTAACCCTAGGAGTGTAGAGGATTGTTATCAAATGGCAATCAGGGTGGAGGAGAAGCTTAAAAGGAGACAAGAGAAAGCAGTAAGAGGAAGAGGTGGTCCTAGTGCAAGAGGAAGAGGAATACCTTCTACATCAAAGCAGCCAAATGAAGATCAAGGAGCAAACAAAGGTAAAGATCACAATGATTCTAGAGGTGGTTTTGGTTTTAGAGGTAGAGGAAGGTTTGGTATTGGTAGAGGTTCTAATGATTTTGCAGGAAGATGCTACACATGCAATGAGTTTGGCCATCCTTCATGGAAGTGTCCTGAGAGGGTTGGTAGTTCTTCTAGTGGAGACAAGAAGATTGATAGAAGAGCACAATTGGTACAGGAAGAGGAGTGTGAAAGTAATTGTTCTCCAAGTAGGAATGCAGATCCTGAGGTTGGGGAAATGTTGATGGTGAGAAAAACAATCTTGAAGGCAGCAAAAGAGGAAGCACCTTTGCAAAGGAAAAGTCTCTTCAAGACAAATTGTAAGTGCAAGGACAAGGTATGTAGAGTAGTCATTGATTCTGGATCAACTGAAAACATGGTGTCATGTGAAATGGTCAATAAGTTAGGATTGAAAAAGATTCCTCATGAATGTCCCTATAAAATCTCATGGTTAACTGATGATCAATCTTTGTTGGTGAATGAAAAGGCTATAGTGGATTTTCAAATTGGTGGTTATCATGATAGTGTTGTGTGTGATGTTCTTCCAATGGACTGTTGTCATCTCTTATTAGGCAGACCTTGGCAATATGACAAGAGGGCATTGTATGATGGTAGGGAAAATACTTACACCATAGTTCAAGATGGTCATTCTTTTGTGTTAACTCCTCTTGTAGAAGATATCAAAGGTAAGGCAAAAGTAATAATGTGTGGCAAGAAGGAAACTATAAATGTGATAAAGGAAAACAAATATTCTGATCATGTAATCAGTTCTAAGACTGAAAATACAGGGATAATAGATGTAAAGGAAAATACAGAGGTAAAGAAGGTGAGGACAGTGAGTTTGCATGAGAATGTGTTAGTAGGAACCATTGAATGCCCTATAGTTAAGACCAGGTCTGAGAAACAAACAAATTTTGCAGGAAGTACAGTACATAAGTCTGATTTGACAGTGGCAAAACAACTTGATGAGGCAGTGAGTGAAAGACAAGGAAAACAGGGACAAAAAGATAGTTGCACGCATGAAGGTGACAAAGGAAACAACAAAGATCATAGAGTTACTAATCCTTGTTTGTATGCAGGTGAAAAACATAGTAAACAATTCAATCTTGGTCAGGGAAAAGATAAAAGACTGTTTGCAGGTCTGAGGACAGAGAAGAGGGAAAATGCATGTATCAATGCATTCCAAAATGCTAGAAGTGCAGGGCTGTTTGCAGTTCCAGTTTACATGAACCAATGGAGTGGATTTGTGGATCAGTGGACCTTGTTTGAAGCTTGGAGACAGTGCTATCAAACACAACTCATGAGGCATGAGTCTTTTCTAGGGGGGGTGTATGGTGCAAGAGCACCTACACCTCATCCTCCATTTTGCTCATTTAATGAAAATTTGTTGTTAGGAGGTTAGAATTAGTATTTTTGAGTCTTTTAGTCATTAATAAGGTCAATCAAGACCATTGAGCAAGATCTAGGGTGAGTTTTTGAGTTTTGAGTCAAAATATGCAACAATGCAATTTTGCACTAAAAGTTGCTTTTGTAGCCTTTGAAGGCAAAAATGTGAATTTTTATGTAAGTGTGCAAGGTTTGGGGTCTTGAAAATGTAATAAGGCTGTTTCAATGTTATTTGAATGGTTGTTAAGGTCTTAGGTCTTTAGGATTGCAAAGTTGCTTCAAAATGCAAAGTTGTCATAAGGAAATTTGGCGTAAAATCAGCATTAATGATGTAATTTCATTAACTAATGGTTCCCTCCTTCAAAAATCAGTTGAGGGCAGTTGTAAATGATGGGAAACAAGTTTAAGAAGCCTCCCTTGGGTCGAGGTTGGGCTGTTGTTGGCAGTTTTGAAGTTTTGAAGCATTTAATAAGAAGAAAACTTTGTTTTTTCTGTTTTTTACAGCGTTTTTTCCTGATCCCGTGCTTGGTACGGTCTGGTACATCATTGTACGGACTCCAAATTGAAATGGTTTGAAAGAGGGAAGAATCTAATTTCTTTTGGTGGTGATTTTTCTCGTTTTCATTAAGAATTGAATAAGTTACATCAATTTTAGTGAAAGTGGGTCTGAAATCTTGCAAAACAAGGGTTTGGTCACCAAAATGGATGTAATTCCCATTTCCACCGTGGGAAAAATCTAAAAACTGGTGGATTGGTAGATTTAGGACTCCTTTACATTCTGAAATTTGTTTCATATTGAAAAATGGAGTTTTGCAAAAGTTATGTGATGCCCTAGGTCTGGTTTTACCTTGAAACAGTCCAGAAAATGATCATTTGTAAGCATTTCTTTCAATTTCTGATTATTTGAGTAAATAGAATGGATGAAACATGTGAATAGGACTTGGAGAACCTGTTGGATTCTTTTAAAGGCATTAGGGGTGTTGGGGTGTGCCTTGACAAGTTGAAAGCTTCCTTGTACATGCCTAGTTAAGCCTTGTTTATGGCTTGTAAATCAATCTTTTGATACATTTGTTTTGGGTGTTTGATCCTGTGCTTTTGGGAACTTGTGGGGATCTTGTTAGAAGTCTAAAACTGATTTCATTGTCTGGTTAATGCCTTTAATAAGTTTTTATTTTGACTGTCCTATTTGGCAATGTTGCAAGGTTGCATGGGCTTGTGTAAGAGTGATGAGAGAATGGGAGTTTTTGAGTGTAAAGTCAGGTTATTTGGTCTTGTTTTGACATTTTGAGAGTGTACACAGCATCCCCAAGTCCTTCAAACATGTCTAGTTGTGTGAGTTGAGTTGGGTGATCAAGTTTCTTGTTGGAAGGAATAGTGAAGTTGATGTGTGCATTTAGAGAAGCTATTGGAAAAAGGTATTGCTTCCTACCACTGCAGATCCCTATCATATTTTAGCAAGTTTTCAGCAACTTATGCCCAACGGTTTATATTGTTGTGAATTCTTGCTTCTTTGTGTGTGAAATAGTAGAGAAAATCGGTTACTAAATAGTAACAAATCTACTCCTCCTATTTTTAATTCTCAAGTAGGCATTGCCATGATTCCATGATCTTCGTTTTGTATTCGTTTTCAGCATGCAAATCATTACCGTGATCTCATGACCCTTTTGCTTTATGTCGATGTTTCTTTATTTTACCAAGCTTCGAATCTGATACAATCTTTTAGTACAGCCGTTACCTCATCTTCTTCTTTATTTATCACCGCTGCTGAATGGGCACTATATCTTCCCTGTTTCAAGCAATTTGATTACTCCTTGTTAGTTTTGCGGTATTTTTTGTATGCTACTCTTGCTTCTACTCAGTAGTTTATATAGAGAAATTTCATAATTTGAATAAATTTCAATTTTAATGATAGATTCACTAATAGTTACTATTGGATTCATATGTAATAAGTACATGAATATGCACCTATCAAGAGTAATGGGATTTCTAATATGCAAAATAAAATACCTAAAATTAATCTAATAAAATTATCCTAAAGATATTAAAATAATCTAGATAGCCTTGATTATTAACATATCAAATTATCTTTTCAAATGTTATTATTTCTTTATATTCTTATGTAAATCTTTAGTAATGGGATTTCTCTTGTGAAATTAACTTGAAAATGCATCTTTGATTCAATTGATTGGGGTCCACCCTTCAAGGTTGAGGTTAATTCATTCTTATAATAAAAGAAAATTTTATCTTAGCTAATCTCTATTGTGTTATTGTCTCCTAGATATTTGATGAGTAGTTCAATATTTTGAATGGGCATTACATAATGGATTCCCCCAAAACAAGGTTGGTTAAGCTCAACTTTGATGGTTGTTCTAAGGGAAACCCTGGAGAGGTAGTGACAGAAGGTATAATAAGAGATGATGAAGGAAACCTAATTGAAGGATATGGTTGGGCCATTAGATGCAAGTCCAATAATTGTTTTGAAGCTATGGTTGTGTGGTGGGGGATAAAGAGGATTCTGAGTTTGGGGTTCCTAGAGGTAGAAAATGAAAGTGACTCAAATTATTGTCTCTCCTTTAGAATTACATGACCCCTTCATGGAAAATACGAAGAATTATTGGGAACTATAGAATGGACCTTCGTCACTTTCAACAAGTTAAAATTAGTCACGTCTTCAAAGAAGGTAGTAGTGTGGTGGATTTGGTTTGCAATTTTTGCCTGAAAAGTGTAGAATAGAACTATTTTTAATTTGAATTCAAATATCGTGGAAACTCTCAGCACATTCTTTCTAGGAAAAGCTTGATTTTTACACCCATACCTTGTTATGATAAGTCTTTCCACGTTTTGGGTTTGGGGTATGGATTATGCCTTGTATGAGATGGGGTGGATTTTCTTAGTTGTCTTGAAGACTATGATGTGGCTTGTTAAATTAATTTTTATCTCAAGCTTGAGATCATCTATGATTGTAATAATTATATTATTGAGGTTCTCATGAGTGATTAAATTGCTTTGCTTGATGTTAATTTAATTTGCAATCATTGTAAAGGTTGCGAGGAAAATCTTGCAGATTTACGTGTCGGATGTTCCTTTGGTCTCAAGTATGCTTGATAGTTCTTTTGTATGCTTATTATGGAGATCTCCCCCCTACTCATGTGGATTTCACTCCTCATTTTTTAGGAGGGTCATCTCCCTCTTGTAAATATTAGTGAAAAATTATTAATTTATGCTACAAGACAATGGAGGATATGAATAATGATGACCCTAGTACCATTTCCATTGGCGAATTTTTTGGAAGAAGCAAGGTTTTATGGTATCTCTCCTACCATTCTAACACCAACAAAAGTATAAGTATTTCCAAAAAAGGTGTTAAAGGTTCTGTTGTTCTTGTTTCCCTAGTTTATCTAGCGTCTCCCTTGTATTTTGTGTGGCTTGGGTGTGTGTTTATGTAGGTTACTATGGGTAGAACGAGGATTTATACTAAACCCATCTCTTGTGATTCCCTCAAGCAAAATGTGAATCTCTAGGAACTTTTTGAAAGAGGAGGCTCCATGCCTTCTTTCAGGCTATGAAGGGCTATAATGACAAACTCACTTCAAAATTAATGAATTATTGGTCTCAAGGGGTTATTACTATCGGTGGTGTGCAATTCCAAGTGATTGATGAAAAGATAGATTAAGCCATTGGTTTAGCTTGTGAAGGCATCAAGGTGGAGAAGAAGAGAAATGGAGACTACAAAAAAGTTATCGCTACCTTTTTTAAAGGCATAGGGCAACCTATCCACTTCTATAAGGACTATAGTAGGGAGAAGCTTCTAGCTCCTTGGGTGCTGGTAAGTCTCCATTCCATGAAATATTTCACTTTAGTAGGTCGGTTTAAAATTTTCCATGGTTAACATTTCTCTATTCTTAATCATTTGTGTCATGGTAAAAAAATGTATCTTCCATTTTCCTATTCACCTCCAGTGAGGCCTACATTCTCAAGGGTTTCTACCACCCTCAACATCAAGGCCTCATCATAGCCCTCTATAAATACTACCTTTCTATGACCCCTTCTTTGAATCCCAAGGCTAAGAGAAATGTCGAAATCAAGCTCCCTAAAGATAAATCCCATGGGACCCCCTTTGCTTCTCCTTACCCTAGCCCTAGTTCTATTAACAAGGTGGGTCTAGAAAAAAAAGGGTAAGGGGCTCACTAAGCTTTCCTTCACTCCCCAACTTTATCTATTATAGACCTCGTCAAACAAGAAACGAAACGTGGTGACCCCCACTATGCACAAGAAACAACAAGGTAACAATAAGAAGAAATCCAAAATTGCCATTCCTCCCCCAGTTGTGGGTGAGGCTATTGACATCTTTGATGTTGAGGGGGTGGAGAAAGAGGTTGTGGGGGATAATTTTTGTGATACTAAAGGAAAATATATTCAAAATGTGTATGATGATGAAGAGTCTCAGGAAGAGGAGTTCCCTCCTCATACTGTGGAGGGTTTGAAGAATGATGAATCAAAAAATGAGTCTGAAGAGATGTAGGTGATGATAATAATGAGGAACAGGATGACAAGGAAGAAGGTTTTGAGGTTGATACAAACTATAACTAGAATGTAGATGTGCTTTCGAATGGGAAGGAATTTTTTACCCCTCCCTATCCCAAACCCATGGAAACCATGAATGGAATTGAGGATAATTTCCCTCCTAATATTCTTGCACAAAACACTAATGAAAAAAACAATGCTACCATAACAAAACTACAGGCTAAGGTGCTCAAGTTGGAGAAACTTGTCTCCAATAGATGCAATGATAGAATTGATCATTTGTAAAATTCCTTACCCAAGATTATAATGCTTACCCAAGGTATTATGAACAAATTTGTGATGGGTAATATCTTTGGCTACTCCAATATTACCAAACACAAGAAGAAAAGGGAAAAAGAAGATGATGAGGAGAAGGTGAAGGGTAAGAAAGTTGAGGAAGAGAAGGTGAAGGATAAGAAAGTTGAGTAGTAGAAGGATATGGAGGATTAGAAAATATCCCTAATTCCCTCCTTGAATATTGGAGCCTGGTCAACTAGCTAGGCCTCTATGGCTTTTGTTCTTTCTTGATTTTGTCTGCTTAGTTTTGTTCTTTTGTTGGGCCTATGTTCCCTTTAGTTATTTTTTTGACCTACATGTCCTACTATTTCTTTGTTCTATTTTACGTTGTTTTAAACTCTTAGGATCAGTTCCCTTTCCCTACTTTTTTAATCAAAAACATGTTTGTGTTATGCTTACTAGGGGGCCAAAAAGTGGTGTGGCCACCTTTTGGTCCCACATCTTTTTGCACTTACATTCACACTTTAGTTGACTCACTATAGATAGTGAAAATGGAACCTCAAAGGGGCCCAATTTTAAAATTCTAGGGTTTAGACCCATATGTTGAGTATATTAATATTTTAATTATACATTAATGGCCTAAACCATAGAAGCCTTAGCCATGGTAGGGAATAATAAATATAGGGTTTGGTAATATTTTTTAGGGATGAATGATGATAGAATGGGGCTCATATTATAATAACCCATAATTTCTCAATTTTATTAATATTAGTTACTAGGGATGAGCGATGATAAGATGGATACCATATCATACTATCCCATATTTACCTAATTTTTTTAATATTATTTTTAGGAAAAAATGATCTTTACTTGGATTTATATTGTTTAAGAATGCTTTAATTTTAACTCTAGAACTTTGGAATTTCAAATGACATGGTGTATATTATTCTTATTTTGATATAAGGGAATAGATGATTGTTTGGACTTGATTATGTTATACTGTATGTCTTCAAATGTCAAATATTTTAATGATGATCAATATGATTAACGTCCAAATTATTTTTATTTTTATTATCTTGATAAAATCAATGCTCGTATGTATTAGTTTGATTTCACATAGGAATGTAGAAAAGGCCAAATAAAGTAGAAGGGGTTAATATATTTAATAGGGAAAAATGTTGGTATCTAATGACAATGCAACTGTGTCATATCAACTTAGGATGTAAATAAAATTAAGATGAAATACATATTAATGTTATTGGATAACAATAACTATTGTATTTTTAATGTGTTTGGTAAAAATAGAAAATAAAGTAGAATGAACCTAAAGTTAATAAACTAGGATTGTTATATATTTTCTTAGAAATAGAGGTTCCCATGAATATCTCTATTAGTGGAAAGAAAATAAATGGCGAATTGTTGAGAAAAAGAAAGTAGGAGTGACAAATGAAGAAATTTTGAGAAAATGGCAAGGATGTTAACTCAAATATGTCATTGTTCAAAGAAAAAGAATTCAAAATTTAGCCAACTCCTTAGTGATTCAAATAGCTTGAGGAATTTATCTTAAGTTCGTGGTAGTGAAAAATCCAAAATAAATATTTAGATAGTTAATGTGCTTCCCAAATAAATTAAATCCTAAGGAGGACAACTAAGGGAATTACTATAAATACTTGAGGATACTACAAGATGAAGGCTACAAAAATTGTGATTAGTAAGTTTTTTATTTGAATTAGATATCAATGAAATTTCAAGAAAAGAGTAGTTAAAATTTATTAAAAAGGAAGAAGTTATAGAAGACTCTGATAAGGTATAGTGTATGTTCTATTACATGTGATATCAAGTCTAATATATACATTCAATGTATACAAAACTTAGTTATATGTTAATAAATGGGTGTAGAGTTAGAGATTGCTCACTTTATAAATTCTACTCCATGTATCAAGCACTCATTTTAATGACCATGCCCTTAGCATGTTTTAAGACTCCTTTTTCCCCTTTCTTAGATTATTCCTAGTGAAATTGATTTGAATGACCTATTTTAAAATCAACCTTTTCTTGCATTTTTTAAATGGATCCTATATGTTTTATTGTTAATTTGAATCACCTTTCCTTCTTATTAATATGAATCAAATCATGTATGTAATGTCTATAATTTCATAAAATTGTACCCCTTGCAATTTCACATACATTCTTGCATCTACTTTAGTGTCCACTCCCTTAGAATTTGTGTAGGCTCATTTTAGCCCCTGCATCAGCCTTTTTCCCCTCTCAGGATGCTCAAGACCCCTTTTTCAATAGCTACCTTTGTGCACCAGCTTTGTGTCAAACCTTGTGCTTTTCTTGTTTTTGTCATTTTGTAGTGTGATGTGTCTGGACACTAGCGTGCCACGCAGGAACTAGCATCCTGTGACATTTCAATGTTCAAATGACTCTTCCAAGCATGGTTTCCACTTGTCAACAAGTTTTGTCAGTGGTAATAGCTTGAGACTCTTTATAACTGCTCGGGAAGCTTCTTTTCCCTCTTTAAAGGTTGTCTTTTCAACTCATTTGGCCTTCTTCTCCTCCTTGGCTTCTATCTTGTACATTATACCATATTCCTCTTTCTACCTTGCTTGCACAGCTCCATACTGCTTGTTACAATAGCATCAAGCTCCCAAGCTTTTATAGTGCTCTTGGCAACTCTCTTTGCAACACTCTCAAGCTCTTGCAGTACTCTTTGCAACTCTCTTGGCTCTCACAACCCTCTCTTTTCCATCCTTTTTGTCTTTGGATTCCTTAAGTCTTGTATCTATATATCCCTTATCTTGTGATTACAAGCATCCACGAGTTTCCACACATCCCCTATCTATTGCATCTCCATTTTTAATTTACAAGTTCTTCTCCCTCAAAACAGGATTGCTTTTATCACTCCTTTGTTCATTTCTCTCTATCTATTTGGTTGTCCATGGAAGTGGGAACACCAAAATGGGGGTTTGACTGAGGCAAACCCCTATACAGCCCCAACATTTTCTCTAGATCTTATGCATGCAATTATTGAAGATATTCACATGCTAAAGGCTTCATTACTTGGGTTGATGTGAGAATATTCTCTCTTATTCCCTCATTTTATCGTCTACTTTACTTTATTTCAACTATTGTATTATGTTATTTTCCTGTACTCTAGAAGTTCTCAGTAATCAAGTTGCTAGTAATCACCTTGCTATTTTCCATGATATTCTTAGTTTGTGGTTTGTACGAGACACTAGCGCCTCTCTGGGACTCTAGCACGCCACACTATCGTCCTTGTTCCACGTTGTTTTCCTTTGGCCAAAAACATGCTATTTTATCTAGAACATCAATGTTACCTGCTCTTTCTGATTCTGAAACTCTCATTTTGTTCCCTGAGGTAGTTTAGGGCAGTTCATCCCTTGGGATTCTCTTAAGAATAAAGAGACTCATGAGTAGTGAATCCCCCTTCTCTAAATTTTGGTGAACTTGACGTGAACCACAGTATTTTTCAAAAAACTAGGAATTTATTTACCCCGACATGGTGGGGTCATAACTTTTGACTCAGTGCTTGGAATTCAAAACCGTTTACACTGTTGGAAAGGCCTCCAAGAGGACTAATTCAATCCCTAAAATATTGTAACTTTGGTAGCTAAATTTTTGGGACTGGCGTAATTTTTGACGCCAAATTTTGCTCTGAAGGCCTCTAAAAATGTAAAATACTAGAACCTAGAAAATACCGAAAAAAATCTAAAAATCTAGATTTTTTAATTTTTCTTAGTTCTGTCACCCCTAGACTGCTCCAGATCAGTTGACTTGTTTATACATTGTTTATAATTTTTAACTTATTACTTTCAAAATGAATTCAATATCTTTTTTTATGAGTTTAGTATCTCATTATATTCAAAATGTTAATGATGTTCTATTTCATGCATGTGATAATGACTTGGCTTTTCCCATGCCACTTTGTATCTTTGATCCTACTCATGAGATTCCTCTTGCTTTGAAGAATATCTTGTTGCAAGAATATGAAATCATTGATACTTTTCTTAACATTACTTTACCTTCTCTTAATTTCAATGCACTCTCTTCTAGAGATGATGCATTAGTGAATGATGAATCTCCTTCCACATTTGATCCTCCCCGGATCGATGTTGAGAATATGTCTTCAAATAATTATTCCACTAGTTGTGATGATTCTATAAATGTAATATATGTCTCTACTTCCCCTCAAAGGCCTAAGAGACCATTCATTTATTTGACTCCAGCTAGTCCTTCTCCTAAAAGGATTTTTTATATTGATGGTGTCCCATTTGATAGCAATTCTCTTGATCTTTCTAAGGCTCCCTCTTACAGAGCAATAGCCCATACTTATAATACTAGAAAGAATAAATAAAATGTTGATCAACCTACTTTTTTACCACCTTCTCAACCAAGCCTTCCTCAAGCACCTAAACCTATAACTAAGGCACTCAGAAACTTTGAGTTACTTTGACTAATATCCCACTATGGGACTTGCTTCAGTCTACTTTAGTTTATCAAGGTATGCTCGAGGAATCCTTGCATAACATCATCTTTCTTTCCTCTAATAGGCCAATGGATGTTAATGCATTGATGGATCATATTCATGTGGATTCATCGAATATCACATTCTATATGTAAGATCTTCCACCCCCGGATGTGCAGAAACAAGCAGATCCTTTAATGATTATAGTTAATATTATTACTATTGGCATTAGACGTACTCTCATTGATGTTGGTTTAGTGTTCAATGTATGTAGCATTGATCTATTACCTAAGATTAAAATATTGATTCATATTCTCTTAATGCTTCTTCTGTTGTCATTCATGGGTTTGATAATGTCAGTCAACAAGCCCTAGGCACAATAGTCTTGCCTTTGAGGTTGGGACCTGTTACCGTACCCACCCTTGTATATGTTATGTCAGAAAAATTACCATATAACCTTCTTCTTTGTAGACCATGGATTCACACTATGGGTGCAAGCCCTTCTACCTTGAATAAATCTATTAAGTTCATTTGTAATAATTGAGTATTCACTGTCAAGGGTAGCCCTGATGATATGCACCTATGTGAGATGGCAGTTGTCGGTCAGGTTTTGGTTGTGCCTACTCTTATCCCTTTAGTGTCTTCTAATGTTTTGATTTCTAATCTAGTAGTACCTGTTACAAAGAATACTCTTGAGGTAGATATCCATGAAGAAGATCCTTTTGAAGCAAGAAATATTAAGTTGGCTTCATCTACATCTTCTCAAAAGAATGCATGTGTTGGTGATGATTGGGGTTCTTTAGACTTTAAAAAATCCTTCATTTGGGAATGTAAATTTGACCCGATCCACTTAAACCTTCTAATAACATCATCCACACCCACTATCAAAGATGATTATTCTTTTGTATCGCGGGATGTGAGCAATAATTATAATGTCCTTAATGTTGATCCTCCTCCTTCTGAGGAAGATGATCTACTTCTATTAAAGAGGCTAATGTTGGCAGTCTTGTCAAGAAGGATGATGATGATCCCATAGAAGAGTGTGATCCCCATTGTTGGAACAATGCTCTCTATGAAGATCCTCCTTCTCAAGATTTGCAAGCATGTTATGGCCCTGTCTTTAAGCTTATCTCTAAGTATGGATATGGGAATAAAGGTTGTGGGTGTAATGAAAAAGGAATTTAGGTCCCTGTAGAATGTGCACCTCATAAGCATAATTTGGGGCTTGGTTGCTTGAATAAACAATCTAAACAAAAACCACGGTTGAATGTTGGCATGATTCCTACTCAACCTCGTTCTTGCGGATCGATTTGTTTGCCCTTATTTGCTATCTTCGAGTCTTCTTCTTGTGAGTAGTCAAACTTTTCTCCACAAGAGAAAGGATTGCTTCCTACTCCTCATTCTTTATTTGAGCAAGAGCGTATTTTTTTGCAGATTCTTAAAGGCCACTTGATTACTCTTCCTCCTCCTACACTTAAGAAATTTCATAAGCATGATAAAGAAAAACCTCTTTCTATGTATACCATTGAGTGCCTGGCCATTCCACTAGTGAATGTAAGGCCTTGAAAGATAAAATACAACAACTTCTTGATTCAGGTGTCATCACTCATTTGTTTGTTGATGCACCTGCCTCTTCTTCAAATGACAAGTGATATCGAGGCCTACCTCTATCCTATATGTTCTAAGTATCTTGCATGGTTATCCTCTTCTATATGTTGGGTGTAGTGATAACTTGTTCTAGAGATGTGTGTCCTTATTAAGGACCCCCTCTCTTCTCTATGTCTTTCAAATGAACCGTTCCTTGAGTGGGCCCCTTTTATTTTGAAGAGTTCCCAAGGGACCCCCCTTTTTTGAAATCTTTTCTCTCGAATGAATTCATTAGCATCTAGCTTGGGGGAAACCCTACTAGACCTATCTTTTATGTGATTGTCTTGCAACGCAACTTAGAGTAGCCACATGCTTCTCTAATCAATATTTCTCTACAGGGCCGAGAACTTGTAGAGCTCCTTTTCATCAAGCCTTCCTAACATTTTTATTTTGTGGACTAACATGTTGCTTTGTAGGTGTACCTATCAAGCTACTTTTCAAACAACCTTGCAAGACCGAGCACCTATAAGGGCCCAATCTGACTCTGCAGAGTCCCCTACATCAGGCTTCCCTCAGGAGAGAGTACTTTGGGTACCTTCTTTACAAGTCTGAGGACCTGTTAAGCACTTTCATCCTACATGATCTATTCACCATTGGACTGCAAGCCTCTAGTGCAATTTTTTCAACTTTGTGGGAGAGAGTACCTATAGAGCCTTTTGTTCACCTTTCGTAGGTCTACAAATCTACAATGCATTTTTTAACTCTCCTTGGGTCTGAGGACCTGTGGAACCATCTCTCTTGGAATTTTCATTCCTTTCTAGCTTCTCAATCTCTCTCTTAAATTCTCTTTCTTCTCAATTGTGTATACCAGATCGAAGATCTGTGTCTTTTTCATCCTGATTATATGCTCTTTCTCTCTTCAATATTGGTTGCTTCCCTGACTTTTGGGTGCATTCTTCTCTTGAAGCGATCCAATCCTTACATTCTTCTCTTCATTTTAAAATTCTTCTATTTGCTATTTTTTTTAATTTGGGGACGATGCATAGTACTGAGATAACCTTTTACAATGAGGTCTCTTTCACTTTGCTGACTCAAATCCTTTAGTTTTTTGTGTGTGCCTGTGTGTATGTGGTTTTAAATGTTCTAACCCCATGATGTAGTAGCTTTTTATGTTCTAACATTGTTGTCTTGTGCAGGTCTTTCTTGTCTAATGTGTTTGTTTTGCAAGTCTTCAGCCTAGGGGAAAGCTTCCTTGGTTCAAAGAGCTATCTTCTTCCTCTATAGTATCATTTTGGTATCATGATGTCATTTATGTTTAGTAGATTTCCTTTAGCATGCATATTAGTGTAGATTCATATGCTCGCTAAAGTGGGGGAAAAATTTAATGTCGTAAAATTGCACCCCTTGATATTTCACATACATTCTTGCATTTGCTTTAGTGTCCACTCCCTTAGCATTTTTGTAGGCTCATTTTAGCCCTTGCATCAGCCATTTTCCCC
>VDFB02036856.1:46615-91352 GCA_007258455.2 Sequoia sempervirens | reverse complement strand
CAATTCAGTGAAATTGGAAATGTAGTGGCTTGTTTGAAAAAATGGGTCCAAGAAATGGGGTCTCTCGGTGACCCCATTTCTTGGACCCATTTTTTTCAAACAGGCTAATTTAGGATGCCAATTTCACTTACTAACTACTTAATTTGGTGAAATTGGCAGTATAGTCACTTGTTGTTGAAAAAATGGGTCAAAGAAATGGGATCTCTAGTGATTTACATTACCAAGGGCCCCCGTTTCTGAGACCATTTTTAAGCAGTCAAGAATAGGTTGCCCAATTCCACTAGCTTGCTAATTTGGTGAAATTGGCAATGTAACCTATTTGAAAAAATGGGTCCAAGAAATGGGAGTCTCCTATGCTTGGGGAGATAGGAGTAGTGGAGTCAGAGACTTGATAGAGGGAGAGGGGGTAGGAGGGGAGGCAGGAGGAGGGAAGAAATCCGGAAAGAAAATCGGAAATCGAAAGGAATCAAGTCACAAAGTCCGGAAATCGAAATCAAAAAATCAGAATAAATCAAAGTCAAAATCCAGAAAACCAGAAAAGTCGAAATCCGTCGAAATTAAAGATCAAATAAAAAATTAAAATAAAATGTCGTTAAAGTCAGATTATCGTTCAAATTCAAATTCAGATCGTCGTCCGAGTCGTCCAATGTATAGAATTAGAGGGTATTAAGGTTGAGGGTTTAGGGTTTAGGGTTGAGGATAGAGGGTAGAAGGTTTAAGGTTTAGGGTTGAGGGTAGAGGTAGAGAGAAGAGAGAGAGAAACTATAAAAATTCAACTTTTCTCATATAGCGATCTGTTTTGAAGTAGTAGAGATATGGCCATTTTTTAGCAAGACATGACACCCTAGGGTGTTTTGGTTTGCTCTAAAAATGGTAGAAAAATCAATATTTTTGTGATCTCAAGGTCCACATTCTGCATATTCTCTTGGTTCTCTGTGTGCTCTGACAAAAAAAAAGCTTTTTGATGATGTTGTGAAGTGTGCATGCATGTTTTTCACATTCCACCACCTTTTTCATGATATTTGCACCACCTTTACATGAAATAGTAGAGTTTTCAAGTTGAAAGGTATATAATATCAATTCAAGTTTGAATTCCATTCAAAAGTGATATACAATTGAAGTTTGAAGGGGAACAAGCTTTTGAAAAAGTCAAATTGTTTAGGATTTTGAAGAAAGAAGAAGCAAAGGCTACATAATTGGGTAGAAATCCTCCATTTGAAACTCCATTTTTTTAGGTATGTGAAGTATTTACACATTTTCTTTCTATTATGGCTTGCTTTTCATTTTTGTTATTTTTCATATTCCATGTTGATCATTGTTTGTTTTGTCATTATAACCTTATTCCCTTGTCAATGCACATTTTAAATTACACAATTGTTTACACTTGCCAATTACATTTTTAAACATCTCTTTGAGGCATTTTGTTATTTAACAATTGACTTACCTTGTGTATGCTTACACATTTTGTATACACATATATATGCCATAAGTTATAAGGAAGTAAAATAAAACATCATTTCTCAATCCTTTATTATGGATGTGCATAGCACTCTCCAAAGCTTTCATTTTGGTATAGGCATGGGGGATGTTGGAAAATGTAGTTGAATTTGGTTTTACACCTACAATTTGCATATGCTTGAAATTTTCTAAATCCTTTTCAATAAATCTACTTTTTGCATATCCTGCAATCATTATAGTCCACGAGGACATATCTCATTGAGGTATTTTGTCAAACAGTTATACCAAGCAGTTGATTGCCTTGTCTATGCTACCAAATTTTCCATACACGTCTCTAAAAAAATGGAATATACTCCTCCCACATTGATAGATCTTTGAATCTATTTTGGTTTTCATCTCTATTTCTACATTTACCTCATCACTAAACCTACCTCATCACTTATGTTGTGATATATTTTAAATGTTTCCTTGATTAGTCTACCTGCAAGGGATTCTAACCCTTCTCTCCACTGTTTCAAGACTCTTTATTCAAGGATAAGTTAGCAACATGGGGAAAGGTGCAGCCTATCTTGAAATCATGGCTCAAAATGGAAGCATGGACAAGGCATTTAAATTGTTTAACAATAATGTTTTCGTATAAATACATGCAAAATGTGGTAGTATTGACAAGCTAGTGAGCTTGGCAAGATAGTGAGCTCACTCACTAGCTTGCCAATGCAGTAGGGTTGGCAAGGTAGGGGCAACCTATGCCTCATAGAAATGGGGTAGACCCCATTTCTATGAGGCATACGTTGCCCCTACCTTATCAACCGTACCGCATTGGCAAGCTAACTCACTCACTAGCTTGCGAATGCGGTAGGGTTGACAAGGTAGGGGCAGAGTATGTCTCATAGAAATGGGGTCTCAAGAACACCATGAGACCCCATTTCTATGAGGCATACACTGCCCCTACCTTGTCAACCCTACCACATTCACAAGCTAGTGAGTGAGCTAGCTTGCCAATGCTCCACTAGCTTGCCAATGTACCACTAGCTAGCCAAGGCATTTGAATTATTTGATAAGGCATTTGAATTGTTTGATAAGGCATTTGAATTTTTTGATAAGGAATTTGAATTCACATTCCTTGTCCATGCTTCCATTTTGAGCCTATCTTACAATCATGGCATGCCACATTACCGCATTTCTTTAAGGCATTCCATCAGAAAAATTCATGTGACCTTTGTCTATGGTAGAAATACTCTTCTATAGGATGATTGTAAGTATTTTGTATGAAGCCTTGAATGACATATATTTCATTTATTTGTATGGATTCATTTTTTAGGAACTAATATTCATCTCATTACCATGCTATAGGTAAAATTATCCACCATTTTGAGGAAACAAACAAGGAATAAACTAATAAACGAAGAGTATGAAACCAAAAAAGGAAAGGAGAGAGAAAGGTTGAGGGCATGTCATGAAAAGAAGAAATTGGATACGATTGATGAAAACAAGCCAATTGAAGAGGAACCTCAACCATCAAAAGGAGAACAGGCATTGGCAACATAAAGGGCACAAATGCGAAAGCATTGTGGTAAGATAGATTCAGATACTGTAGTTGGAGACACACCCTCTACCGCAAGTGAATACAAAGGGACATCATTAAGCATAAGTGAATATGGAGGGACATCATCTACCACAAGTGAATATGGAGGGACACCATCTACTGCAAGTGAATATGGAGGGACACCATCCACTGCATCTCAAGTTGAGAGTACATCATCACTCGGATTTGATGAAGAAGGTATGACATCATCCCCATGTGAACCTCAAGGTATGTCTTCTTCTCCACCCTCAATCGAAGGTGCACAATCTAACCCACCTCAATCAAATATTGATGAAATTCCTAATGTTGAGATGTATGTACCTAGGAGAACACCACCAAGAATTTTCCGTAGAAAGCCAAAGTATTTGATTAATATTGATGAGAATATTTTGCAACACATGGAAGGTAAGATTCCAACACGCACTTGTAGAAGATATGATGATAAGATTTGGAAATTCTTCTTTCAAAGGGTAAATGAGACCACAAGATTTCAACTATTTGTTGAAATGATATGGGGTATAAAGTATAGAAACATCATGAAGACTCTTGGGTTGAGAACATCAAATGCTTCAAGTGAAAACACTATCATTATGAATCAAATGCATGCTTATGAGAGTGTGGGTAAGACCTCACACTCAAAGGATAGTAATGTCACCTGACATGTCATTACATCAACTTTGGTAAGCATTCAAACAAAGAGAACTCGTCTCATTAGAAAGACGAGTGAACAAATGAGAATTAGTAGAAAAACTTTATCAAGAGCCATTAAAAAACAACAAAGAATTGAAGGCACCGATTCAAATGAATTATGAGAATTCTCAGGGAGATTGCCATGAAAAGATAAATTGTCATTGAAGCATTGATAACACTAATTGAAGAGTATTTGAAGAATAAAAAAAGGCCATCTCCGAATCAAAGGCATGTGGTAAGAAGGAGAATTGGTAGTCAGAACCATGAGCCACATCCAAAGCATTTTTTGGATACGACTCAAACCCATTTTTTTTGTAAATTTCAATAGGATTATTCTCAAATTAGTATTTTTCAAAGATGTTTTGAAATGATTAAACCTTTTTATGTCAAGATAAATCACACACACACTACTTGTTTTTGTAGACTACATATTGAATTCTCTAACCATTATGATGTTTATCGTCCTATATGGTTAGATTTTCATACTAACGATGTTTTGTAGGATTGTGGCATAGAATCCCCACCAACATATTCAAGAGAGTTCCTATCAAAAAATTTATGTGAAATAGAAGATGGAAAAATATTCTATAGGACAACATGCTTGGATGGTTCATGTGAGTATTGTGGTGGCTTGCAGCATATGTTAGTATGTCAACATATCGAAAGCACAGATGAGGTGGGATAGAAACTAGTAGAGTTTAGGAAGTATAAAATAGTGGCACACATTACAAAAGATGGTAATCAATCCAAAAGGTGTGATTTGGTTATTCAAAAGATTCTAGTGTATCAGTTTATGTCCATGTTTCATGACAAAATAGTGTATGAGTATGCAAGACATACCCATAGAGCCTGATGGTTGGAAACATAATTCAAGCTATGCAAGGAAACCTTTCTAGTTGGAAACATAGTATCAGTGGTTGAATTTGCAGCTAACTACACTCTACAGCCATAGCATGAGGTGCAGTCACAATATTACAACTCCATGTAGGTTTCAATATTTGTATACATAACATTCATTCATGCAGTTGATAGTACAAAGGACCAGAGGAAGGTATTAAGGGAGTATCACTTTTATATTAGTGATGATCACACATATTCTCCAAATTTCATGCAAGGTTGCTTCCAGATGTTCTACAGTGATTTGGCTCAGAGGGAATAGCATACAGTTGGCATATAATATGGTTGGATAACTATGCAACAGAGTTCAAGAACTCACACATGTTCTACTAGTTGAGCAAGATGCACGTCAATACATGTGGGACTTTTGTGAGGTTGAGCATGGAAAGGGGGAGCATGATGGTGCATGAGCATATGTGAAAAGAGCATTAGCACAAGAAGAGTTAAAGTACAAAGACAATGCAAAGTTGACAGATGCAAAATCAATTATCGAGTGGTGTAATGCTTCAATGGGTCCAGGTAATGAAGGTATGTCTTTAGTTCATAGATTTTTTTGGTTGATGGATGATACTAACATTGCACCATATGAGGATTTTTGTACACTAACAAGATCGAGTGAACTACATTCTTTCCTTAGCTCAAATGCAGGTTCATGGAGTATCAATACACAAAATATGACATTCTTTTGTTCTTCATGTACAATGCAAGTCTGTAATGATTGCGAATCAGAGGAGTGGGTTGAGAAATGGTTGACAAGTTATCTTAGCCCACTTCACACATATCGCCCTCTGATGGAATTGGAACTAACATAGATGGATTCATCAGTTGACTTTGACCATATTTTAGATCTAGTTCAACCAGGTAATATATCTACTTAGTATTTGAAATTCCTATTGTTATCTTACTTTGTAGTGTATTCATAATATTGAAATTTTTTAAGAGATTTGTTGCACATATCAATGCAGGGCATGTTTATGAAGTTATAACAGATCAAGACAATGAAGAGGGAACAAACTATTACTTGTGTCGTCGTGTTGAGGCAATTTTTTTTTTGGAGGCTGTAGTTATACATGGAGAAAACATCAAATACCCTACAAGCTTGGTTGTTGTTACTGGAATGTCGCTTAGAAGGTACCCACATAAGAGTGTTAAATATTGGCTATTTGAGGAATTTGATACGCATTGTAAGATTCTTCATTATTCGAACCTTGTCGTGGCATCCAATGTTCGTTTGACCAAATATGGGGGTAGACCTTTGAACAAGACCTTGTGGAAGATCCATGATTCTGACCATGAGGCAATACTTGACACAATAAAGAGTAAAGAAAATCTAGATGGTTCATTGGATTAATTTGTAAGTATGCACATTGGTTCTTATTAATTTATACTTGTATGAACATTATTTGAATGTTGCCAATGCTATCATTTTCTTCTATTTTTCCTATTTGTAAGTAACCTACTAAAAATTGATTGGTGTCCCCTTGCAGAAAATGTTGATTTATGAGCCATCTAAGAGAATCTCTGCCAAAAAAGAAATGCAACATCCTTAATTTGATGATCTTGACAAATCTCAATTATGATTTTAAGCCATTATAAAAGTGTGTGTGAAGCTTGGTGAGGGAATTTCAAGTTATTCATTTGAAGTTAACCTTATCATGAGCACATATGATGTAGACATTATAAAAGAATCTTGAATTTCAAGTTATTCTATTCATGAGAGGTGTTGTGTGCAATAGGTATCTTGGAACTCCCAGTGAAGATGTATGAATAGGTGTGACTAGGTTGAGAGACTAGCATGCCGATTGTCAATGGAAGCATCAAGATTTATGCCTTGTTGTTCCCGAGTTGGAACCAAATGGTGTGGATTTGTTGTCTGTAAGTTCCTTCCATCTATTTTCATTTCATTTCCATTTTGGATGCTCTTTCTTTTTCTTCTTTTACTTTGCATATTTGTAAGTAAACTACTAAAAAATGATTGGTCTCTCCTTGTAGAAAATTCTAATTTATGAGCCATCAAAAAGAATTTCGGCCAAAAAAACAATGCAACATCCTTATTTTGATGATCTTGACAAATCTCAATTCTGATTTGAAGCCATTATAATTGAGCGTGTGAAGCTTAACGAGGGAATCTTAAGTTATTCATTTGAAGTTAACCTCATCATGAACACCTATCATGTAGATATTATAAGATAATCTCAAATGTATGAGCACAACATTGTAAAAGCTATGTGAGAATGGAGTACCTAAGGCATTGTGCCTTCAAGTACAAGCACTTGGGTTTCAAAATTGTGTATGAAACATATTAGACAATTGTAGCACAAAAAGAAGAATTAGGACAGCCAAATAAATATCATTTTATTATAAACATCATATTATTAATAGAGTGAGTGTAATAACCATTGATGGTTACTAATCATTCTTTTTCTTCTTTTATTCTCTCCCTATTATAACTAGCACCAATTGACCAACTTATTATAAAACCTTCATTTATTAAAACAAATCAACCTAATGATTGTATATCAATATCAATATAGTATACAGTCTATTGAAATAAACACTTGTAATAAAATTTACTCAAATATTAAAATTTATTGCTGCCCTCAAACATTTGTAATTCAAGCAACGTAATCCCTTAATAGTCCAAATTGCAAAAGGGAAACAATCTTTGACGCCCTGTTACTCAGATACCGTGTTAGTTAAGGGAATTTGGTCCAAGGAATCAGGATCATGCAAGGCACCTCTACAATAACCTCGCTCAGTTTTTGTTATCTCAGAGTCTTTTTTCTGTGGTGTTCAATTTTGACTTGATGGAAAAAGTGTCAATTGCAAGTAATATAAAGTTGAAAAGTGGTGCAACTTTCATTCTGCAACTCGTGTGACCAAAAAAACTATTCCAATGTGTCTAAATGGGTACATTTACGCTAGGAATGGTCCTCTTTTGCACCTAAAAACGTGGAATCGCTCTGAGCTATGTTCAACCAGATCAATCCCTTAAGAGTCCAAAGCGCAAAAGGAAAATAATCTTTGACAGACTATTACTCAAAAATAGTGATGCTCAAAAATTCTTCATCTAATCCTATGGGATTGTGTTGGGCCCCTCTACAATAACCTCTCTCTATTTTTATTATCTCAGAGTCATTTTCCCATGGTGTCATGTTTTCACTTGATGGAAAAATTGTCAAATGCAAGTAGTGTAAAGTTATAAAGTGGTGCAACTTTCGTTCTGCAACGTGTGTGACCAAACAAACTATTCCAATGCATCTATATGGGTACATTTATGCTAAGAATGGTCCTCTTTCACACCCAAACACGTGGAATCGCTCTGAGCTATGTTCAACCGGCTTGATCCCTTAAGGGTCCAAAGTGCAAAAGGACAACAATCTTTGATAGACTATTCCTCAAAAACTGTGGTGCTTACAAACTCCCCATCTGAGCCTATGGGATCATTTTGGGCCCCACTACAATAACCTCTCTCAGTTTTTGTTATCTTAGAGTGGTTTTCCTGTGGTGTCCAATTTTCAGTTGATGGAAAAAGTGGCAAATGCAAGCAGTGCAAAGTTGCAAAGTGGTGCAACTTTCGTTATGAAACTTGTGTGACCAAATGGAATGTTCTAACACATCTGGATGGGTGGGTTTACACTAGGAATGGTCTTATTTTGCACCCAAACACGTGGAATCACTTTGAGCTACATTTAATTGACAAAATCCCTTAAGAATCCAAAGTGCAAACTGTCTGCAATCTTCGACGGGATGTTACTCAAACATCGTGGTGCTTAGAAACTTCTCATTTAAGCCTATGGGATTGCATTGGGCCCCTATACAATAACCTCTCTCATTTTTCACTATCTCAGAGGCATTTTCCTGTGGTGGCAAATTTTTACTTGGGGAAAAAGTTGTCAAATGCAAGTAGCTGAAAGTTGCAAAGTGGTGCAACTTTTGTTCTGCAACTCGTGTGACCAAATAAACTATTCCAACACGTCTGAGTGGGTACGTTTACGCTAGAAATGGTCTTCTTTTGCACCCAAACACGCTGAATCGCTCTGAGCTACATTCAACTAGTAGAATCCCTTAAGAGTCCAAAGTGCAAAATGGTTGCAAACTTCAGTATGATGTTACTTAGATACCACGATGCTTAGAAATTTCTCGTATGAGCCTATGGGATCAAGTTGGGTCCCTATACAATAAAATTTCTTTGTTTTCACCATCTCGAAAGTGTTTTCTTGTGGTGGAAAATTTTCGCTTCAAGAAAAAATTGTCAAATGTGAGTAGTTGAAAATTACAAAGTAGTGCAACTTTCGTTCTGCAACTCGTATGACCAAGTGAACTGTTCCAACACATTTGTGTGGTTATATTTATGCTAGAAATAGTCCTCTTACACACCTAAACATGTTGAATTTCTCTAAGCTACATTCAATCGGTAAAATCCTTTAAGAGTCCAAAGTGCAAAATGACTGTAAACTTCAACATTTTGTTACTCAGATATCATGATGCTTAGAAAATTCTCATTTAATTCTATGGGATCGTGTTGGGTCTCTCTACAATAACCTCTCTTGGTTTTTTCTATCTTAGAGGCATTTTCCCATGGTGGAAAATTTTCACTTGGGGAAAAAGTTGTCAAATGCAATTAGTTAAAAGTTGCAAAGTGGTGAAACTTTCGTTCTACAAATCGTGTGACCAAATGAATTGTTCCAACGGTTTGGGTGGGTACGTTTATGATAATTATGGTTCTATTTTGCACCCAAACATGCAGAATCGCTTCGAGCTACATTCAATTGACAGAATCCCTTAAGAGTCCAAAGTGCAAAATGAATGCAATCTTCAATAGGTTGTTACTCGGACATTGTGATGCTTAGAAATTTCTCGTTTGAGCCTATGGGATTATGTTGGGCTGCTCTACAATAACCTCTCTCAGTTTTCACTATCTCAAAGTCGTTTTCTCATGGTGGTGAATTTTCACTTGGAGAAAAAGTTATCAAATGCAAGTAGGTGAAAGTTGCAAAGTGGTGCAACTTTTGTTCTGCAACTCGTGTGACCAAAAAAACTATTTCAATGCATCTAGATGGGTATTTTTATGCGAGGCATGGTCCTCTTTCACACCTAAACACGCAGAATCGCTTTGAGCTACTTTCAACCGACTCGATCCCTTAAGGGTCAAAAATGCAAAAAGACAACAATCTTTGATGGGCTATTACTCAGAAATTATGACGCTTACAAACTCTCCATCTAAGCCTACAAGATCGCATTGGCCCTCTCTACAATAACCTCTCTCAGTTTTTGTTATCTGAGAGTCATTTTTTCGTGGTGTCCAATTTTCACTTAATGGAAAAAGTGTCAAATGCAAGCAGTGTAAAGTTGAAAAGTGGTACAGCTTTCGTTTTGCAATTCGTGTGACCAAAAAAACTACTCCAACACGTGCCAATAGGTATGTTTACACTAGGAATGGTCCTCTTTCGTACCCAAACACATGGAATTGCTTCGAGCTACATTCAGCCGGCTTGATCTCTTATGATGGCATGCAAAACAATCAAAAAGATAAACATACACACAACGGTTGAGAAGTCTGAGTTTTCCACACAAAAAGCATATAATTATCCTCAATTCTAGCAAGTGCAAGACATTTTTTAATTATCCTCCTTGCCCTTACAACAATATACAACCAATTGTAAATGTGTACAATGGTGGAACTTGGAAACATTTTATTTTTCCTCAATTAACAACTTTGGTTGTGAAGCATTATATCATTTTCATTTGAAATGATTTGCTATGCTTGAAAATTGGAGTCTAAGAGAAACAAGTGATGCTCTCCTATACACTTATTATTTGGTGTGATAAATAAAGTTTCCACTGTTGAGTCCATTTCTTATTTGTATTATAAATTATAACTTGCTTTCTCCCAAGTTCATTTCCTATACAAGAAATAATATTGCAAAAAGTTGACATATTCATTTTTCGACGTATTTATATGGTGATGGATCAAGAACATAACAATTCATTTTGCACTATGAGGATTATGTTGTGAAAATGTTTAAAGACTATTCAAGATAAACGTTTGTATGATAATGTGTCAAGAAATTAACTACTCATCATCTACTATGAATATTATGTTTTGTAAGTGTTGTGAAGATTATGTATCCTTTGCTTAATTGAGTTGTTCCAATCAAAAGATTAAATATATTAGAATTTTTTTATGAAACATTTCATGGAATACCAATTGAAAACATGTTTTTTGCTTTTAGATAAAGCATTTCATGGAACTCTTTGGATTAATTAGTGCATTTATTTACAGTTAATCTTTTCTTTTCAATTTGTGCAATTTGAAATTTGTAACTCTACTAGTATTCCTAGAAATATTGAAGTTGTTTAGCATTGACTAATAAAGTTGTTTAGCATCAATCAATTAATATTCAAGATAAACCATGAATGACAATAATGATCAATGCTAGGGCTAACCAATTAATAAGTATACACGTAAATAAGTCAAGCATGTACATGCAAATAAGGGAAGCAAAAGTACTCAAAAACACGTAAGCATTGAAGTATATATAGTATACACAAATTAATACAAAGTATATACATGAATACAAGGTATAAACATGAAAACATGTAAGTCGCAAAACATACATTGGAATACATGTAAGTCACAAAGTATAAACGTAAGTTGTAAAGTATAAACTTGAATACACGTAACTCATTTCTATTGAACCATGGATTTATAATGCAAATATGGACAACATCGATAAAAAGATTTGCATTAACCAAATAGCCATGTAGGCATACATCAATATATGTTGATATAAGTATACAATATAGGTACAAAATATCCATATAGGTTTACAAGAATGCCATATAGGCATACAATGTCAAATATATCCAATACAAAATATGTATAAAAATGCCATATAGGCATACAACGTCAAAAGGCTCAGTAATCAAAAGTCATTTTCTCTCCATGCTCTCGAAATAAACTCTTGCCCTTTGTTGGTCAATCGAATGGTGATATGTCTGTCACTCATTTATTCTATGGTCGAGGAGTGCTCCTACTGCTCCTCCTAAGGTTTAGGTCTTGGTCAAGTCTTATCTGTTACAATAAGAAGTAAAGACTTTAATATATAGAAATTACATTAAAAGAATCATATATTTAACAAAATAATCACTTACTGCCATCTGATGATCACTCTCCACAAGGGGAATATTCAAATGCCCATTTTGTAGCGTGTTGAAGCCCTGTATAAACCATCCAAATAGAAATTAAACTATGAATCAATAATGGTTTATTTTTCACTAACTAACATCTATAACAACGAATGTAAATTGAAATTTAGTAATTTGCCTCATACCTCCCCTATTAGAGCCATCGAGGAGTCTATAGAAGATGAAACACTGATCTCCATTTCCCTATGAACATTCAAAGGTGTATTCGCTTGCAACATCTAAAAAATAAAGCAACAAATTATTCAATCACAAAAACTACAATAGTGATCCATGTCATGGCTTATAACATATGGGATAATGAACAAAATTTTGAGTACTTATTAAACTATATATTTTTGACTATCATGCTTACTATTTTCCCTATCCATATCTTGTTTGAAAGAACGTGTTTTTAGGCTTTTACCCATAGTAGCAAAGCGGTGAACTGTTTGATAAAATGCTTTCGTAGACATGTACAATAATTGTGGTGGCATAGAGAAGGCAGCAAATTGTTTGAATAAATGCCTCAAAGAAATGGGGTCACATGGTGATGGAATGCCATTACAAACAAATGTGTCATGGCATTCCATCACCATAAGACCACATTTCTTTGAGGCATTTTTTCAAACAGTTCATTTCCTTCTCTATGGTATTATGTTGAGATGGGGTGGATGGTATAGTGTGGTCTTGGTTATGAGATGGAGGGTGATCATGACATGAAGAGGGAGGGGTGAGGACATGAACAAGTGGGATAAAATATTGAAGCTTCCATGGATTGGTAAATTGAGGATGAGGACCTTGAAATGAATTTGGAGGGGAATTTTGGCTAATGGGTTGGTTTCTATTCTTCAAGCGGTGAGCTGTTTGAAAAAATGCCTCAAAGAAATGTGGTCTCATGGTGATGGAAGGGCATTCCATCACCATAAGACCACATTTATTCAAGAATTTTTTTCATACTACTCACTTCCTTAACTATGATATTGCTTACTATTATGCTTTGATAGATTTGTTCCAAGCATCCATAGTTTGTTGGAAAGCACCTATTTTAGGCTTTTAGCCATAGCAACAAGGACGTGAGTAGTTTAATAAAATTCTTTGGTACACATGTATGGAAAATGTGGTAGCACAAAAAAGGTGGTGAGTTGTATGAAGAAATGCCTCAAAGAAATTTGGTCTCATGGTGATGGAATGGTGGTAGCACAAAAAAGGTGGTGAGTTGTATGAAGAAATGCCTCGAAGAAATTTGGTCTCATGGTGATGGAATGGCATTCCATCACCATTAGACGACATTTCTTCGAGGTAATTTTTCAAACTACTCACTGCCTTGTATATGTTATTGCTTACTATTATGCTTTGATAGATTTTTTTTAAGCATCCATAGTTTGTTGGAAAGCACATTTTCTAAGGTTTTAGCCATAGTAGTGAGGAAATGAACTGTTTGATAAAATGCTTTGGTAGACATGTATGTAAAATGTGGTAGCATAGAAAAGGTAGTGAACTATTTGAAAAAGTGCCTCAAAGAAATGTGGTGTCATGGTGATGGACATCACCATGAGACCACATTTCTTGGAGGTATTTTTTCAAACAACTCATTGCCTTATCTATGCTATTGCTTACTATTATTCTTTCATATATTTCTTCCAAGCATCCATAGCATAGACAAGGCAATGAACTGTTTGAAAAGGTGCCTTGGTAAAAAGTGGTCTCATCGAATGCCATGACAAACAAATGTAATTGGAAGTTGCTCCTACTTATTACTTATGCTATGTGAAGTAATTGCACCACTGCTTATGTTGACTTTCTAAACAACTATATTGTAGTTGAAATTTTATCATCTATCAACATCTAATTATTAGTTATGGAATGTGAAGTAATGCTTTGAGTTTGAAAGATGTGCAATGCAACGTAATCAATGATATGAATATAAACTACATAAATCTATTAAGTACAATTCATTAGTTAAACTCTTTATTCTATTACCAGCATGTAGATTTTTAAATCCACTGGCACTAGGAGGTGTTCCCCCAAAACCTCCAATATTAGCCTATTCAACATCCAAAATCACATATTAGAATACCATTCATAAAACAATGCTATTAACATGTAATAAATTTATAATTGTTTACTAGTTACATACCTCAACGGTAGATGTGGTGGAGAAACAAGTGGGTGTAGCCCGCCGGTCTATCCAGTATCAACACTGTGACCTTGAAATTTTATTAAAATCATAAAACTAAATTAGTTAATCTTGTATTTTAAAATTGAAATTTAATAAATTAAATTCAATGAACATGCTAACATTTACCTAAGAATTGATGCCATAGGCCTCATTCAAGATGTCAACTACCCTCGCCATCTCCATAGCTGCAAACGTATCCTGTGTAGCAGCCTCCTAAGTGTCGGTGGGGTCATATGAACAAGTCGCCCTGCAAGCCTGACACAAATGGGATCGAATCCCACCACTTAAAGAATCCCTTGGATGCCATTGTAGTATAGGGATGGCATGTTGGATGACACTCTGGGTCAAAGAGTTGATGGCCTGCAAAGTCTCTACCTCGGCACTCTCCTTTGTGATGGAAGGGATAACGATGTGCTCATGAGGCAGCCTAGTGAGAGCTTTTCTCGCTTGCCACCTAGGATCTTGATGTGCACTGGGTCTATCTTGAGCTGACCCCCCACCTCTCCCCTGAAAGTCCCTCATATCAAAATAATTCAAAATTTTGTTCTCAATGAACTCACAGTATAGTTTCCTAAGGAAATATTGCAGGACTTCACAATTGTTGCATGGTAGGTAATAAAAAACCATGTACTACCTATCCCATAAAAATGTCCTAATATGTTGGTGGTGACACCAATGGATAGGAAACCTCTTCGCATTGAGGGTAAGATTTCCATTTGTGCATGGGTCAGTGAATAATGAGCATAAATCAAATTTTGTAATTTTTAGATCTTTTACATCTTTATATGATAATTTATCCTGGTAATAATTTCTAGTCACCTGCCTCCTATCTTGCCAACCAGTTAATTGTTTGTTGATTGAATCTACATGTTTTAACATTTCTTTGAGTGAAGTTGACAGGGTCATTCTTTCCATGATTGAACCATTTGGATCATTCAACCTCTTGATTAACTCAATTTTTTTTTTATTGTTTTCAATTTCACTCATTATGTTTTGTTGAGTGCCAGGAGGATGTTGAGGGATTGGTGGAGGAGATTGTTGTTGTGGTTGTTCAACTATAGGATTTTCTTGTTGTTGTACTTGTTGAGGATTTTGTTCCTCTTGTTGTTGCTATGCTTGTTGAGGATTTTGAGGAGGGTTTGCAGGTTCATTAACATCTCCTACAAATTCAAAAAATAAATATAAAAAACAACCTAAAACTAACAAATTCACAACAAAAAACAAACAATCCTTACCTCTCAGACCTCCTCGTTGACGTGGTGGCATCCTGGCGACGAAACAACAATAATTTGATGAAAAAACTTGCAAGATGGCTCCTCCTAGAATGCGAGTGCAGAAATGAAGGGTTTTGGTTGCGCACAGAAAAAAACACAATCATAATGAAAATGATTTTGAATTCCTTTTTTTTTTGCTTTTAATACCTCATAACGTGAGCATAAGTGCATGAAAAATACACTCCGCTCAGTTAAACAATAGTTTCTTGCAAGTGTTTACATGAACCATATTTTAATGCCTATGACTTGTGTAGTAGCACTTCCATAATGATGCAAGAAACTCTAAACAATTCCATAATAATTGAAGACGATTTTGAATCCTAGTACATATTATTTTTTGTGTACAATCATAGGGGAGAAGTCATTATAGTAGTGCACTCTAAATTTAGGGGTTGATATAGCCTTGTACATACTGTGCTGGCATTAAAAACTATAAAGAAAATCAAGGAGTGTGGATAGTTTAAGTATTTTAGTTTTAGTATCATTATAACATGACATACTAATGGATGAGGTAGATTTTTTAGAAAATCATTGACCAAAGGTGGTGCACATTCCCTCTCTTCTTGAACAATACTTTCTTACTATGTATTTTTATTGAGTTTTTTTCACAATGAAAATTAACAAATTTTTAATTAAATGTGAATACATTCAACTAGCACAATTTGCACCCAACGCTCATGTGACCATATTTACTAAATACACCTCTATACTTGCCCATATCATATTGAGTGGGGAAATGAATAGTGTCATAAAAAATCCAATCCACTGTATTAAATAATGTACAAGGATGCAACAACCACTATAATTTTTAAGTGTGTCATGGTCTTGATATCTATGTTGATGTAATGTGTACTATTCTATTTTTTACACTAAGCAATTCGTTTTGTGTACATGTATAACTATCATTATTAGTTCAACACCCATAAATTAATAAGCCTTTTGCATGGGATATTTTCTATTTTGATGTCTTAAATAGTGATCAATAGTTATACTGATGTGTTGTGCTCAAATCCATCACTTAGACCCCTTCACATATCTAGGAAGGGTTCAAGTTGATTAGAAATCATTTTCCCGATCATAACATTAGTTTTAAATTATTATTATTTTTTTTGAATAAAGTACTCTTTGCACCCCTCAATGATCTTGTAATAGTTGGAAATGAAAACATGATATTTATAATTTTCACCACTATTAACTTTGTTTTTCCCAATAATAAATTATTGAATTTTGCATGGATCATTGACTCTTCCCTATTTTATTCATTTAGAAGATTCAAGAAAGTGTTACATGTTTTGGTAGAATAAAAAGACTTCAACATCTTGGACACCTAGCTCTGAAGTGTATTACATGATTTTTAAATCCTCCAAATGTGTTTTCATTAGTTTCTCTAAAAAATGATGATTAAAAATGGATTGTCTCTCTTGCAAATCCCTTTTCTCTAACATACTTTAAAGTATTTCATTAAATCCTTCAAACATGTGTTACACATTTTCTCTAAAAAATGATGATTGATAATGGAATATCCCTCTTACAGACCTTTTTAGTCTAATCTTCTTTAACAAAAATCTCCTTGATAAATTTAGTTAGATGGTAGCAAAAATTATTGAGCTTTGATAATTTTTTAGGACATAGATTTCATCCTTTTTAGAAATATAGGAACTATTCTATTTTTAATAGTATTCATCAAAACATCATGATTTCTAGACACAATTACAAGTTAACTCGTTTTCAAATTCCTTTTTACAATCTCAAGTGAAGAGTAATAAAGTTCATGTGGAGGTGAAGCATTTTTAGAGTTTAGTAGATTTAGGAATAACATCTCATGTGGAGTCAACAAGGTGTGGTTCAATAGATATTTACTCAAGCCTCACAACAACCCTCACTAGTAGAGCTCACACTAGACATTGAAGAGTATGTCATATTCTCTTTATTGTTGCTCTAGTGACCACTCTATATGTATTCCCTCGCCTTATAGGCCTTACTAAAATAACAAGGCATAAATTAAATAAATATTTAATAAAATACTTTTTTTGAAATCAAGAGAAAGTAATTTTTTTGACTAAAAAATAATGAAACAAAATTGCATGTCCATGGTAGCATTAAAATCAACAATGTAGCAACCACTATTAGGATTTTAAGATAACCAAGAATAAATCCAACTTTAATTTATTTCACAAACATTCAAAAAAAATTTAACAACTAACAAGGAAATGGGTTAGTATAACTTACCAATTGATAGATCCCAATATTTTAATTTATAACTTAAGTTTGATAGGTCACAATGATGCTTAAATAAATATACATTTTTTATAAATAACACATGTGATAAAATAAAATAAAAGAGAGCACAAACAATTGTATTCACAAACACAACAAAATGGGTGGTAAAATTTCATAATATTTTTGTTCTTAGAGATGTACCCTCTTGCAAATAGTAAAAGAAATATACCATTAAGAAAATAAATGTTCACAACTTCAAGAATTAGTAATATTTTCAAGTAAAAGTATTATGACATAGCCATTCCACTTATGTAACAGTCATTTCTAAGAATTTCAAGATAACAAAAAATGCAATCCAACCTTATGATGTAGGAGCATCCAGTGGTGTAAGGGAAATTTTGCATCACCCAAAAAAAGATTTTCATTTCATGTTGGTAGTTTCTTAGATATTTTTGCATTTCTAGATACCTTTTTTGTCATAATGTAATTCCCATTTTTCAGTTTTGCTTTTCTGCTTTTTCTGGCCAGTTGCTATTTTTAGCAGGTATTTGAATTTGAAGGCATTTTGGGACAAAGTCTATATGGGAGGATTTAGAATAGAAAAATAAGAACATTGGAAAAAGAATCAGGTCGAGAGCATTCCTGGTTTAGAAGATATTGTAGTTTTAGTCTCCCAGAATTGCACTTGAAAACCTTTTGGGTCAAATTTGAGACACTAAATGGTCCCGAAACGGCCCCAAAATTTGCTGAAATTGGCATAGTATATTCTCAAACACATTCTTGACTCTGAGACCTTTCCAACGGTTCAAAAAACAGAGTCCCAGATCAAAAGTTATGGCTCTTGGAAGTTAGTGCACTTTCTAAAATGTGCTAATTTTTTAATGTAAACTTGAAATTTGAATTTCAAGTTGTAATTTTTGGCACCAAATCGCCAAAACTCAATTTGAATGTTGTTTTGGCTCCAAACTTGAAAGGAGCTCTATTTATGGGTGGGTTTCCTTATTTTTCAATAGCTTTTGGGGGGAATAAGCTCTAGCTTTTTGGGGAGAAGTTTGCATATTGCAAAAATGGGTTATTCTATAATTTTCTGTAGCTTGCATATGTTGTAGAACTTGAGGATTTGAGATCCTCTGAATGTAATAAGTTCCATTTTATGAATAATAAAATTATTCTCTGGTTTTGTGTGTTATTTTCTGTGTCTCGAGTTGCACCCTCATCAGGTGGTAATTCATATTTCAAAAATATCAAAACTTTTGATAATGCATTAGGGATTTCTAAAAAATCTAGAAAATGTTGATAATTATAACCCTAGTTTGGTAGAACAAACCCTTTTCATCACAAATAATTAATAAGAAGTATTAATTATATACAAAATAATGCACAACAAAAAATAAATCAAAATACAACAAAATAGAGGAGGCGAGTAAGTAGTGAAGTACGAGGACTTCTCCTTCCCTTTCAAGTTGGAGGGATGACTAAAATGAAGATGAATGTTGAATAGACCTCAACATCCTCTCCATACATAGCTCATTACTATTGTTGATTTGATGTGAAGCAAACAATTCATAGAAGAGCCAACACTCTACATCACAACCCTCTTCATCACCTGAGAAGGATTATGCAAACATGTTTGCAACTAAGCCATGAAACAACTATCACTAAAGTGAATAATGTCTAGTCAAAAACACAATCTATTTTGGGGAAGAAGAAGAAACTCATTGTTGAGCCCTAACACATTGTTTAATGTAGTGTATTGCATCATAGAATGATTATTCTATCTCTCCTCCATCTAATATGTGCGAGTATGGAGGAGCAAAGAGTAAATATGATCACATGGGATTTTGGTGTGGAGTTTTTCTAGTCAAATGTCCATTTATTTTTCAAAACATGATTTGGATAGGGAAAATAAGTTAATTAGAGCGCATGAGGGTAGTTGTTGTTCAAGAAGAGGTGGTCAATGTGGATCACCTTTGGTAAATTATGTATAACATGTTAAATGAATAGTGAAAATAAAATATTTAAAATATCCACAATTTTGTCTATAAGATAAAAAAAATTTAGTGCCAACATGACATGTACAAGTCCACATCAACCTCTAAAGTTAACGTGCATCACTACTATAGTCTTTCCGCTAATAACTAATTAAATCATTTTGATTATGATAATATTACCAAATACAAGTATTAATAAACATGCTACTATTTTAAACAAGAATGACCTAATTCTCAACTTTCTCGATCGCAACAAATGATTGCTCTCATATAAAAAAATGTAAGCAACTCATTCTTAATTTGCTTACCTACAATGCAAAAGTTTTATTTATTGTTTTATGTAGATCCTATAAAGAATTGAAGCATACCAATTCTAGTGTAAATTGGAGTGCTTAGACTTCATAGACATCATCATATGAATTATATATGGCTTCCTTGTATTGTCATTTGTTGTAGTAGATAGGAGGAAGAAGATTAATGTTAGAAGCGTAGTGAGGAACACATTGCTGCTCATTTTGAGTAACATGGATGTAATTAATTCAGTTGTAGTGTGCATAATGAGGGATAGTATAATAAGAATAACAAGACTTCAATGTCAATGTAGAGCCTTGATGACAAAGAAAATGTCCATATAATTGTTAGCCATTTTTTGTTGTTTAAATAGAGTGAAAACTTCGAAGAGAAGAAATGGAAAATTTGAGCATGTGAGAAAAATAGAAACCAAATAATGTACACTATCCACATTTGAACAAGCATGGAAACACAAAAAGTCTAGGATTTTCAAAAAGACGTGTAACAAATTGGTGAACATGGAAATACAATTGTTTACTTGAATTTTTAAAACAAGATGTTATGTAAGAAAAAAATTAACAACATTAAACATTGCAGCTATGTGAAAATAATTGATAAACACACTTCTTATTATTAAAGAGTTACAAAAATAAGTATAAAACAAGCAATGGAATCGATAATAATATATTAACAATATCACTCATAAATTATATCTATCTTTTAAGACATCATAGAAACAAACATGAAAAAACAAAAACACCCTCCATTAAAGTTGTGAGTCACTAAGTTCGCATGATGAATTCCGCCCCCATCTTATCTTCTTATTATATCCTGGATCACCGCTAGGTAGACTGGTAAATTCTATTGCTTTTTTTTCAAAATAAAGCTGTTTGCTTTTTTTTGGACAATAATAAATAAAGAAAGAGAGAGTAGTGGAACCAGGTATCTTGTTGATCTTGTTGTTTGGATGAAGAATGGGCAACTGTGTGACAAAGGGCAAGATATTTGAGAAGCCAACAGCAGCCTCCTCTTTGACAGAGCGCCCAATGGAGAACCCACCAGCAGTGACTTCTTTGACAGAGCTCACAACTTCGTCGTTGACAAAATTTTCTATGGAGAAAGCAGGTAAATCTAAAAGAGTTTAAAAGTATGTTTGATTTAGATTTTATCATTCATATTCGTATTTATTTATTATGCAACTTCTTTGTGATATTCTCATCCAATTGTTCAAAGAAAAGCGATTTTGAAATAAAAAGGTTTGCATCTTGTTGATCTTGTTGTTCAACTTTTGTCTCAATCAAGAACCTCTGTTCCTCGTCTCCGTTTGGAATGCAGTTCTTCACATTCTCAGTTAATTTTCTAAGCGTTGCTCATGGTTCAATGTTTATGGCCTTTCTAATGGACCGTATCAGGCCACCGCTTTATTTACAGCTCTATTTTTTTATATCATAACACATTTGTTTGTCACTTGACAGTTGGGATCGAGAAGCAAGTGAATGAAATCCTGGATATTCTCACAACCACAGGCCAGTCATCGCTTGCAGTAGTCATTTATGGTTTTGGAGGCCTCGGAAAAACCACAGTCGCAGAAGCTGTGGTTTCAAAAATGGATCTCAAGAATTATAACTACACTAATCTTGAAATATATCAAGAGCCAGAGATGAATGATTTTACGAGATCACAGCAGCAAATTCTGAAAGAATGTTTTCCAGATTTTAATGGTGGGCAACCGATATTGTTAAGAAATTGTAAAGATGGTGGAGACCAGCTGACGGAGGCTTTTAAATGTGATAAAAACAAACCCATTTTTCTTTTCATTGATATGTATTACGGTCATCAGACTTGGAAAACCTTCTCCCGCAGGACTTAGGAGGCCTTCCCCAAGGTAGCAGAATTCTGATAACAACAAGAAATTTAGCAGCTACAGATATGTTTGAAGGACAACCCAACCTAATGCGCAGACCGTGTGCTCTCCACCCTCTGCCACATGAACATGCATTGAAAATTTTGTTCAAAGACCCAACTAAAAGTGGAACCATTAAAGATGAACATTTAAGTAGAATCCTAAAGATTTGCAGTGGGGTACCGTTGGCCCTCAAAATTGTTGGTGCTCGATTACATGAGCAAAGTTATCGAGTTGGCAGGTGTATTGACATAGTGGAAACTTTGGAAGATGGGAACACAATCACACAAGAAAAGCTGAGCGACCGGCTTCTTGATTTTGTGTATGGTGAGTTGGAAGAGTACAGTAAGGAAGCCTTGCTTGACATATGCTGCTTCTTCAACAAATGGAATCGTCAAGATGTTGAGTATATTGTTGGAGGAGTGGCAGTTACATCTCTTCTTGAGGCAGGATTGATTACTTCAACTCCTCAGAATAATGATCCCAATCCCCTCTGGGAGGAGTTAATTGTTCATGAAATCATCAGAGCACAAGGGCAACGCTTAGCAAAAGGCAATAGAATCTTAGATGTTCAATCCTTACATGATGCGGCAAATGACCAGGTATATTTAGCCAGGCATCCCCTCCAATTACATGATCCCATATAATACAATTTTGAAAATATTTTTTCTAACCAATCTTATACTTTTGCAGAGGCTCAATCAAATTAAAGGAGGCTGGCTTGTTAATGAGAAATCTCAATATGTTATTGAGGAAAGACACTTAAATCTAATGAGAAAATCATTAAGAGTTCTTGCCTTAGGAGAAGGAATCCAAGTGAGCAGAGTAAGTCAGATGAGATTTGAAAAATTGAACTTTCTTTATGTGCCCGGTAATATTCCTCAGTTACCAGTGAAGTTGGAGAAGCTTGATGAATTGAGCGTGTTCCATGGGCCTTTCTTTACTGAAGGTGAAGTTAGTCTATGTAAGGCAAGTCCTTTGTCTTCAATTAATTTATCTACAACATTTTATTATTCAATTACAATATCTACAACATTTTATTATTTATACAGTTTGATAGTTTGGTAGCCATGTTCTGACAATTGGAATCTGTATGCAGCTTCCTAAAACTTTACTATCAATGAAGGACATTGAACAATTTCATTCCACTGAATGCACAAACTCTCAGATGACAGGAGCTCCTCCATGTTCTTCTTTGGAAAAACTAGATTTCAGTGAATTGGTGGAGCTGCCCAAGCTACCAGAGGGGTTTAATCAATTAGAGGCTTTGGAAATTTTGGTTCTCAATGGCAATGAAAAGATGTGGGAGTTGCCTGAGCAAATTTGCCAACTGCCTGCTTTGAAGACACTAAGTATGAAAAAGTGCAAGGGTTTAAAATGTCTGCCAGAATCCTTTGGACAGCTGACTACTCTAACATATTTGGACTTGTATGGCTGCCTAGAGCTGGAAATCTTGCCTCAAACCTTTGGAGAACTCACAGGTCTAAGGGACTTGAATATAAATGGGTGTTCTAAGTTAGAAGCTTTTCCTACAAGCTTTAAACAACTAACATCTTTGCGGTATTTAGAGTATTCTAAGAAATTAGAAACTAGGTTGCAGAGCCAAATAAGTGGTCAGGTGCTAATTAACAACGGTTTATTTAATAAATTTGAGAAGTGAATTTTTTAAGTAAGACTGTTTTTTTGTGTTAGAAAAAATTAAAATGTAGCAGTCTATTTATTCAATATAATTTTTTTGGATGTTATTTTAATTTTTTTATTATATTGTAGACATAGCTTTCAAATTATCTATTAGATTATTATTATCATTATTTTAGTTATTCAATTGTAAATTAGGTTAAATGAGCTTCAACTGGGTATTTTTATATCAATACTTTTTAGTTTCAGTTTCTTATGTTCCATAATGGGGATTCCAGTGCTGGAGGATAGTGTTTGAACTTTGAATCATACACTGATGCAAAAGCTATGTGCAGTTTGGGTTTTAAGCTGAGATTAGGGTTTTTGCATCATTAGCTTCCTACGTAAAGTGCTTAAGATATATTGGGTGGAAGGAATGGATGCTGTTTGAATTTCACATGATGCACAAACAATGTCTGGTAGGGTTTTGAGATTGAGTATGGTTTCTGTATCATTATTTTATAATGTAAGTTGTGATCAATTTCAATGTAGGGATGATTGTTATTTAATATTATTTGAGTCTTAAGTGACACAAAAAACAATTCATGGTTTGGGTTTTTCAGCTTAAATTGATGTTTCTGTATCATTAGATTTATAGTATAAGTTTGCAAATTATATTGAGGGGAATTTTAGTAAAGGGTTTATGGTTATCATTTAAACCTTACATTACTATGTTGGATTTTGAAATGAAATTGGGTTTTCACATCATCATATTTCTACTATTTTGGAATTTGAAATGAAACTGGGTTTTCACATCATCATATTTCTAGTACAAGTTTATAAGTTATGTTAAAATCTTGAAGAGATTTTTGGTATAGGTGTTTCATATTTTTGGTTTGTTTTCCAATTCTCTACTATAAATTTTCAGGTTATATTATGTTGAAGGGATATTCAACATCAAGGTTTATGGTCGCTATCTAAATTTTATATTAGTGCAAAGACAATGTATTGTTTGGGGTTTGCATTTAAATTGGGATTTTTGTATCATTTTCTCTATAATTAATGTTTGTAAGTTGTAGTATGTTAAGAAGCTTGTCACTGGGTGATGTTTGAATTTTATATTGTTATAGTTACAACAATAGTTTTTGGTTTGGGTTGTGTGTTTAAATTGGGAGTTCTTAATCATTAACTTTGTACTTCAAATTGTAATTTGAGGGCATATTCAATGCTAGGCTTGATGAGTGTTGTTTGAATTTTAAATTGATAGAAAAATTGTGTAAGGGGTTGACAATCTCACTTGAAATATAATATACAAACTTAGATGAAACCTTAATTGCTTTGAACACCTCTCTCTCCTCTCCTTCAAAACTTACTATATCCATTTCCCTAGAACTTAACTTTCTTCTTACCTTCACATTACTCCATACTAAGACACCATCTTGCTACTAATCTTCCTCTCGAACATCCAACACAACACCACAAATACTAAATTTCTCTCTTTGCATGATTTACCATGATTTGCTTCATTCTTGGTCACTGCCCTCACCGGCAACTAAACCAAACAAGAGCTGTGTTGCAGCTACAGTCCCTACCAAATGCAATAAACATGCCAAACAGAAGAGTTTGGCAACATCAATGCATTTATACGGCTCACTGATTCCTAAAAATTTCATCATAATGTTACAAGACAATTAAAGAGTTTTAAAGCATTTCGATCATTAGATTGTAATCAACATATCATCTCAAACACAAGGTAGTTAAGCATTAAATTTTTTTTATGTCCGAAATGCTTGATAAATCTTCCTTGACTCACAGTTGTTACCAATGCAATCACTAGGAAAAATGACACACGGAAATCTAGCAAAGTGACCACCTTCGAAATAAATGTTGACTGACCACCAAGCCTAGAAGTCCCAACAGCAATATTTGCAGGTGCTATCACCAAGGGTCTTGACAAATGCAGGTGCCTGAGCCAATGGAACATCTCTATCAAACCACTCTTCTTAGCTTCTGGCCTCCCCAACTCCATCGTTTTGAACCCTGCTGAACACAACAAACCCAATTGACATGCCCCACAACAGTACCTGCACATTATGAATAAGCATACTGACATTAATGAGGAATTGAAGAATGTCTTACCATTCAAGACCTAGTATATTAAAATTACTACAAGAATCTCTAGAGGGAAGTATGCTAGAAAATAAATCTCCATTAACATGAAATCAACCCATAATTTAGGGAGAAAGAAGTGTTTATAGTTTAGTGAATAGATGACTTATGGGTAAGCTGATATCACCTAGTGATTGATACATGAGAATTGTAAATATAGACTCACAATAATGAAAGAATATAGTCTTCTATTTGTCATGCAATTAAGGTCAATTTGAGGATAAAATAAACTTGAAATTCTTTGAATGAATTCCTTGCATAGCTAGCAGCACAACACAGTTGTTCAGCATGTGGTGGATCAGTAGATCTTGACATTTGAAGAAAGAATATTAGTGGAAGAAACTCTTTTCAGATATAATAGCTCCAGATTACTGATCTGAAATTGCAGGAATAAATGCTCTATCTCTTAACTACCATGCAGAAAAATAGTAAGCAAAAAATACTGCCATCCACTTTAAAATTTAATATTAAATAGTCTAAGCATTATATTTTTCATAATGGGATTTGATTTATAATATTAAAAATAAAAAAATCCCTAAATATTATGCCTTTTATAATGGATTCCCTACTACTTCAAGAATTCATTTTTAAAAATATATCTTACATAGACTAGTATTGGCAAAAGTGCACAATCAACTCCTGCCAAAAGTGCACCGTCAAATCCTACAATTGCTGTACTTAATATATTGGCGACTGATTTTGAAGCCTCAAATCTACCTATATTTTGGAACTGGTTGATCAAAAAATCATAGGCATGTTCTACTTAAAATATTTCCACTCAAAAAAATTCAACATGTGTAGCAAATTTTTCACAAACCCTGCTTTTTTTGGTTCTCGGCCTTTTTGCTCTATCCATGGAAAAAGAGTTGATATTTCACAGAAAATCTGCTGTGTCAAAGCCATCAAATTTGAACACTCATGTTGACTGAGAATGCACATTCTGTTATCTCCAACAACATGAATCATGTGTTAAACAAGATTTAATGATACAATGAAAACAAAACCTTAGATGCAAACTAAAAACATGAACTTTTCCAAAATACAACCAAAATGCTCAGATGGAGAATGAAAACAAATAATTAGAAGTTATTACCTTCAATGGTATAGTTTCTATCCATCAACTATTTTCATATTTGATAAGATTCATATTGCAACCATGAGGTAGCTAGACATCAAAATGAAGATTTTTCTAATAATCTGTGAAGAATCACTGCCGAGCACTTCTCCTGCATCTTTGCTGTCAACCTTCCCGTGCTGAATAGGATCAAACCACGGTCCAATCTATTTAAGAAATAAAGCACACTAGTGCAGAGTCTATGAGAGATTAAAATCACCAAATATTTCATACTCATGTCATGGAAAGCCCTTAGGATGGAGTCTATGGCTAAAGAATAGTGGAAGAAAACAATGCACACCTCAAATTACAAAGAACTACTAGTTATGATGCTTTTTTGGTGTGCACAACATTCTGTACAAATGTCTACCGATACAAAATCTGGTTTCAAGAGCCTCATACACTAGAACACAAAATATCTGTAACCGTATCAAGGAAATCATTAATTACATATCACCTAATACATAAGAGCTATAGTCTGAGATGGAGGATCCATATGCCGAGTACCCAACAATTGTCACCATATAGTATATAGCAATCCAAAAGGTAAATTGTAAGTAGAGGGCTTTGTGCACATTTTCAATTGTTGATTGTTGCAATGTAGCCTGCAGGATGAGGGAAAGTTAAAAGTTAGTCACTAATTCCAATTATTAGGGTGTCCATAATCTAATCTTAATGGAAATTCTTGTCAATGTGAAATTGTTATAAATAAAGAAGGAGAAAGAAGACATTTGCATTGAACGGTTGAATTACATAAACTATATGCCATGTATTCCACACATAGATCATTGAAAGTTATACCCACTTTGTTATGCCACGGTCCACATGATATTACAACAGAATGAAATAGCACCACATGGGGCACAAAGTACAAGTCACCCCAAGCAGAAAGTAGAACAAGAGAATTAAAGAGTTTTAAAGCATTTAGATCATTAGATTGTAATCGACACATCATCTCAAACACAAGGTAGTTAAGCATTTAGATCAGTAGATTGCGGTAAAGAATCCAGCACAAATACCAGGCAAAACAAGATAATATAGGACAATTTAGATCAGGAGACAGTAAATCTTGCTTAGATTTGACAAGCTATTTATTCTTCTTTCTTCCTTACTCTAATCAGTTAACCTTTGTATTGATTTGACATCTAACAGAATTATACTTGGAGTTTAGGCCTGCAATCTAACAGGTCTAATTTGCATTACTAGCAAGCTTGAATTTTGAGGAGTTCTACTGCTCATTTTGTAATTGAGATCCGCTGTGTTTTTAATATTTAGTATTCCTTCAGCTGATCTATCATTCTAACTTGTTTCAAAACAGAACAGTTTTCACTGGTGCTTAAAACATGTTTGTATTTTTAGATATTGAGAAATTTAAATCTCAGTATAGAGCTGCTGCTATGTTTATATAGTTGAATTTGAGCAGTAATTTGTTATATATGTCTGTTTGTTTGAGGTCTGTTCTTACGTTTATTCATTTGTTTTGGGCCTGTTATTTAAGGTTCTTTTAAATTGCAATAATAATGGATACCACCCAACACCTTTCAGATTTGTAGATTAATTTTGGACCTTATGGCTTGCTGAAGGTCTTTTGCAATCAAAATGGACCTTTTGGACCTTATAGATTAATAACAATAATAAGCATGCTAAAGGTCTTTTGCAACCAAAATTGATCTTTTGCCATCAGATCAATAGTTAAGTAGGTTGGCAGTGTAACAAGTGCATTGACATGGATTGAAACTTCCTATGCTTGCACATTTGACATACATGCCTACTAGGGTAGTTGCAACATCATCATCTGACAAAACCCCCTTTTCCTTTATCCTTTGATATGTGTAAATATTCTGTTTCAAAACCCTTGTTCTAACAATAGGAAAAGCTGTTTATTTCTTTTCTCTTGCAATTATCTGATGCAGTCAACAATTCCGATGAGGAAAAATGAGCAGAGTTTGGAGGAAAAACATTACACAACTGTAACAAAGCAGAATTATTAGCACCTACCAGTATTGAATGGATACCAGCTACTGCTGTAAAAGAAATCATTGCGAGAGCTATCTTAGTAAAGGTCAGACCATCTTCATTAAGCACATAACATCAGAATTATTTTAGAATGAAACAAAAAACAACCACAAATGATCTGTCTATGTACAGATTCATAAAAAAACCTCGCTCAAACCATGATAAATGACTTACCTCAATATTCTGTACAAATTGTCTCATGGAGTTAACATTGCAAATGAGATCAATGGGCAGATTTTGCAGGACAATCTCTCCACAGCGGCTGCTTCAATCTATTCAGAATAAATGCAAAGTAGATCTAAAAATATTGGGGTTTTAGAGCTACTAGGGCTACAAGGTAGTCAAGCATTTAGATCAGTAGATTGCGGTAAAGAATCCAGCACGAATACCAGGCAAAACAAGTCAATATAGGACAATTTAGATCAGAAGACAGTAAATCTTGCTTAGATTTGACAAGCTATTTATTCTTCTTTCTTCCTTGCTCTAATCAGTTAACCTTTATATTGATTTGACATCTAACATAATTATACTGGGAGTTTAGGCCTGCAAACTAACAGGTCTAATTTGTATTTCTAGCAAGCTTGAATTTTGAGGAGTTCTGCTGCTCATTTTGTAATTGACGTCCACCGTGTTTTTAATATTTAGTATTCCTTCAGCTGATCTATCATTCTAACTTGTTTCAAAACAGAACAATTTTCACTGGTGCTTAAAACATGTTTGTATTTTTAGATATTGAGAATTTTAAATCTTAGTATAGAGCTGCTGCTATGTCTATATAATTAAATTTGAGCAGTAATTTGTTATACATGTTTGTTTGTTTGAGGTCTGTTCTTACGTATATTCATTTGTTTTAGGGTTGTTATTTAAGGTTCGTTTAAATTACAATAATAATGGATACCACCCAGCACCTTTCAGATTTGTAGATTAATTTTGGACCTTATGGCTTGCCAAGGCATATTCATGCTGAAGGTCTTTTGCAATCATAATTGATCTTTTTCCATCAGATCAATAGTTAAGTAGGTTGACAATGTAACAAGTGCATTGACATGGATTGAAGTTGCCTTAGTACAAAAAAACAAAACAGTTCTACATTGGGTGAGTGGATAGAATTCCTATGCTTGCACATTTGACATACATTCCTACCAGGGCAGTTGCAACAACATCTGATAAAAACCCCTTTTCCTTTATCCTTTGATATGTGTCCATATTCTGTTTCAAAACCCTTGTTCTAACAATAGGAAAAGTGGTTTATTTCGTTTCTCTTGCAATTATCTTATGCAGTCAACAATGCTGATGAGGAAAAATGAGCAGAGTTTGCAGGAAAAACATTACATAACCGTAACAAAGCAAAATTATTAGCACCTACCAGTATTGAATGGATACCAGCTACTGCTGTAAAAGAAATCACTACCAGAGCTATCTTAGTAGAGGTCAGACCACCTTCATTTAGCACGTAACAATAGAATTGTTTTAGAATGAAACAAAACACAGCCACAAATGATCTAGCTGTGTACAGATTCATAAAAAAAACCTTGCTCAAACCATGAAAAGTGACTTACCTCAATATTTTGCACAAATTGTCTCGTGGAGTTAACATTGCCAATGATATTAATGGGCAGATTTTGCAGGATAGTCTCTCCACAATGGCTGCTTCAATCTATTCAGAATAAAGGCAAAGTAGATCTAAAAATATTGGGGTTTTAGAGCTACTAATTCTTGAGCTCACTATTATGCATGTATGCAAAATGTGGTAGCAGAGACAAGACATGTAAATTGGTTTGCAAATGCCACTTACCCACTAGGCACCCTCGCAGCCCATTTTTAAACAAAAAAAATTAGTTTTAATACAACATTAGGGAATGTCTTATATTTTTCCCCTGCTCATTGGCCATTGGTCAGAATATTTTTTCGCCCTATTTTTAATTGAAAAATCAGAAAACCCCTGGTAAAAATATGAGGAGCCAATTAGAAAAAATGAAAAAACCAGCAAAAATAGAAATTTTTAAATCAAAACTTTGCAGATATTAGAAAAAAGGGTTTATTTTTTTGTTTGCATAATTTTCAAGAAGCAAATTATTTGGTAAAAGTGAGTGAAAAACATAAGTTTCCGCCTATACAGGCAGGAACTAATAAAGGCTATAACCTTTTAACCCTGCTACTAATGATTTCCATCATTCTATAGAGTACATTTGCATACTTTTCAATAATAGATCTATCAACTTTTAATGGTATTCTCATCTTTAGGCATACAAATTTAAGGTAATCCTTGCATAATGCATCAATATAGGCTTGGAAATTGCAAGGTATGATGTTTTATATTTATGGTTCTAAATAGAATGAAAAAAATGAGCTTGGAAATTGCAAAAGTATGATGTTTTGTATTCATGGTTCTGAATAGAATGAAAAAAATGAAGCAAAACAAAGTCTGAAGCTAAGTAGAAGGGAAATCAAAATGTGTTTAATTAGTCATTCATACGTCTTAGTCTTGTTCTTTTATTTTCATTGTCTGTAACATCCACGAGTGGTATTATGTGTTTATCACTTACCCTTAACTTTGTGTAAATGGTCTTCAGATTATCTATAGTTTCAACAGGGAAATGCCTATGGCTACATTAAAATGAATGATCAACGCAAGAATAGAGTGGAGAAATTTGAGGATAACATCAGCTACCATCTAAAGAACATGAATTTTTAATCGAGTAAAATTAGGGTTCACTTATCAATAGAGGGATTGATAAATGAAGCCTCAACTTCTTTTTCCCTCAAGCTTTTTGTATGAAATGGGCATTCACAACTCAAAATTCATTTTGGAAAGTATTTTGAGATTTCATTTACACTCACTATACAAATTTGACGCAATTAGGTAGTCTTTGCAGTTTTTTTTCTCCTCACCTCTTTTGTAGCCCTTTAGAAGTCCTTCCAGTTTCTTGTGCCCCTTCTTCCACTAGTATGCCTTATTTTAGTCTGTAATTTGGATTTTTGTGTTTACAACACACATCCATGTAGTAGCATTATGTAAGAGCCAAGGAATGTGCCATTAAGGTGTCAAATGTGTCCAATTATGATATGGATAAAATCTCAAATTAGTTAGCCCCAGACCAAGTAGTAGTGAATAGTGTAAGGGATTAGTAGGATCCAATTGAAAATAATAATGAGCAATTGAAGAAAGCATCTAATGGAACAATGAATCATTCAATGAATACTATTAGGGGAGAGGGGTCCATAGTGGAGCACCCTAACTTCATGTTTCTCAAAATCTTATGTGAAAATTTTAAATCACTTCCAATTTTGTAGAACAATTTATTTGGCAATTCACATGCTTCTATATTTCGTGGTCACATCATCAAATATGATGCCACATCATCATGTTTTTTGTTGAGGTATCCAAAAAGGCCCAAAAAAAAAGTGAGACCGATAGTGGTGCACTAAGTCATGTCTTATTGGTGCACTGATGTGGCATCACATGATTTGTCAGTTTATGTACTTTATGGATAAAAAGTGTTTTGCAATTGGATATTAAGGTGCTCCACTATGGGGCCCACTAAGGACTACTTATATCCCCACTATTGGACCCTGCTCCACTATGGGCCCCTCTCCCCTAGTTCTTGTTCTAGTCTTTCCTCTCCTCTCCCCACCGACTCTCCTCTTAGAAAGTTTCAAGGAAAGGATGCAATTTCATATGCCAATATTCTTTGACTGAGGAGCAAGTTTATGGATGCACTGTCTCTTTATTAAACTATTTTGGAAATAGACACAGTTAATGTTGAGGCTCATACTAGAAAGGGAATTTGTTTCCAAATGCAAGGTCTGAATTAGGTTGCATTCCAAAGCTTGCAGAAGCTATTGGATTGGATCCTCAGAAGCTATGTACCAACTTTAATTATCTTCCTTCCTCATATAAAATTGGAAAAATTATGTTGCCCTTTTATAAACCAAAATTAAATTGTGATCTCTTAGGAAATCAGTTGTCGTAAAGTTATTAGAAATTTTATGCAAAATACCATCCTAAATTAGAAGTTTTTGTTTTGTTCTTTAGTTTTAGTTGGTTGAGTGGCCAATGGCTTGCAAAACCCCTTATATCTAGGGTGCTCATCAATTACAACTTCAACTTCGTTAATTCCCACCTCGCTTGATCTACACATGCATTTTATAATAGATGAACATTGGTTAGTTTAGGTTTTATTTATTAAATTTAACACATTTTCCTTTTCACAAAAGTCTCTATTTCTCTTCGTAGAAATCATTGCATTAATCTATGTTCATTTTACTAGATAAGCATTATACATTGTGTGGTTTTATATGAGGATTTTGAACCGGATATGGAAGAAGATGTTGATTATGTTCCTGATTCTTTGGCGTCTGCTGATGAGGGCCCCCCTCCTTCTGTTAAGGGTAAAAGTGGGAAAAGAAAATGTGATGAAAAGGACGGCTATTTGACCTATAGTGATGAGAGGGATGTGAATGTTCTGTCTAAGGAGGCATCAGACAAGAATGTTCTTTATGAGGAAGCTTCTTCACCTCCTCTGATGTCTAGGGTGTTGAATTATAAGGATGGGAGCCAGAAGAAGAATGTTGTTGAGGTAGGCAGCCCCTTGGTCGGAGTCATTCAGGGAGATATGTGCAGTAAGTAGAAGCTAGGGGTGGAAGAGGTCCTGGGTGGTGACATTGCTGGGGGAACCATGGTTGTTGATGATGACATGCTTATGAAAAGGAGAATGGTTGCAGAGGAAATTGCCTCTTCCATCCACAAGATGAAGTCCCCTGTTACTGCTAGTAAAGGTGGGCATGTTGATGCTAAGGAGAATCCTCCTGTTATGTTTGGGAAAAAGAAAAATGTTGTTGTTATTGATGATCCAATTGTTGTTGGTCTAGAGCTGGATGTTGATGGTACTAGTGATAAGGGGGGTGGAAAATTTTTTTTGATTGGGGATGCTAATACGGGTGGACCGGGGGCTAGAACTCGGAACAAGGTGAAAGCACAAGGTGCAACCTCTACAAATGAGGTATCTGAGACTATGGGAAAAATGCAGAATATTGTACTTCTAGTGATTTGGAGAGCTGTCAAGATCTGAATAATATGTAGTGTGTTGTGCCTCTTTTTGGTTACCTTTTGGCTGATGTTTTGTTGTTCTTGTGTTGATTGTTGTGATTTGATTGGATATATCTTCTTCAATTGCTTTCCTTTGTAAAGGGTTCCAGGCCCCTTCAAAACCTGTTTATTACCTTTAATCAATACTATTTTATTTATTTATGTTTCTTATATATATATACACACTTTAAAACTGTTTTACAATAAGATTATTGCAGATTTTAGTAAACCAACCATATATAATATTGTAATTTTTTTTCTTATGATTAATCTTAAATCTCAATAAGGCTTTAAAGTCTTAACATGTATTTGGTAAATTGTGGGATGTTCTAAACTTATTGTCAAAAGTTATCTAATTTTGGATATAAGATTCTAGTGAGGTATAAAATATGTATTAGCTATATTTATAATAATATCATATTTTATGTTAGAAATAAGACAACAATTGACATTTAGATCAAATATTCATTGTTTATAAATTTTTCATAATTGTATTCATATCAATTTCAATCTCCTATCATTTCGATTGAAACATGTCTTTGAAAATTAATTTTCTTCTTCTATCTATTGTACAATGAAAATCTAAGTGGAGAGTGGTCATTTAAATAATTGCTAAGTCATATTATAAAATATAAAGTTTAATCAATGCTCTGATTAATTAGAATAATAAGTCATATCTATTTCCAAAATTGATAAAAAAAATAAAAATCATGGAAGTCAACTAACCAATTTATATATAAATACATATCAAACGTTGATTCTAAAGCAAGACTTTTGTTATGTTTTATTTTAAGGATTTTATTTGAAATCCTTTCTAGATTTATAGTATAAAGACCATCAATATTCCTCATTTGCATTGTTGTTTGTTTAAAATGTATGTACATAGTTTATATTTTGATTTCTTCAATTTTTAGAGTGCTACTAACCATTTATATGGTACACACATAAGCCTAAATTGCATAATTACATATATTTTCATTCTTCTCTAAATTTGTCAGGTTACCTCTAAAATCTTTCTTATAAATAACATGGAATGTATAGACTATAAATTTAATTATCATGTACAATTATTTGTGAATCTGATTCTCAGGTGGTGGTGACTTTGCTGAAGAGGCAACAATTAGAGGATGTTAGTTGGCATTTGGCTATAATTATAAAACAAATTCTTAATCTGTGTGCTTCCTTGGAATTTGTTACTTTCTGTCACATTCCTAGAGAATGGAATGGGGTTGTGGATTGCTTGGCCAAATGGGATTCTAATCATTTTCCCAAGCAAGGGCGTGTAATGCCCTTTCTTTGTACTGCTTTATTTTGATTTGAATAAATTTTTACCCCTATTTTAGTTTAAGTTACAAATAAGACTTGTCGATTTGTTAGTGAATGGGAGTTTTCCTTAGTCAAACCCCTTGTAGGTAATTAAACTAAATGATGGAATGAAAGAAATGAAGCATGAAAGTGCAATAATGTAAGTGATATCACCTTGGATTATGTCTTGTGAGTCAAATCTGCAAACAATCATGGAGTGGCCATGAAGAATGTAGATCTTGGATGTAGGATGATGCTTGTAAATGAATCCTCAATACAACATTCACTTCTTAGCTCAACATACATGAATGCATTAAACCCTTGACATGATGATATGATCTTGAATTGTTGCAATAAAGACTTGAAAATCTACCTTGAAATGCTTTATGAATGCTCTTGAAATGCTCTATAATGCTTTTGTGAAGTATTAGGATGCTCTCTTCAAAATCTGAGGTGAAATATTGTGAATTAACCCCTTATTTATACTAAATTAGGAGATTAACCCCGAAATTAAGAATTAAGGCCAACACCAAATCTGGAAAGAAAGACAATTAAATTCCCACCAAAATGAAATTTGAAAATTAGGGTCTCATTAAAGGAGGGCCCATTTGCGACTACTGGCTAAGATTCCAAGACTGAGCTTCGGGGAGTTGAAAGAAGGCCAAAAACCCATTCCAACTCAACTAAAAAAAGGGGTTCCTATTAAGAGAGGACCCATTCGCCATCAAGGGTGAATGGGTCCTGGATCAACTACTAGGATTGTAAGGTACACAATGAAATAATTTGATATTTAATTTATGCTTGTGGGAAAGATCACCGAGATGTCAAAATTACCAAGGCCTAAAAGGGGTTAATACTCACTTAGCATAATGAATTAAGACCACCTAGATAAATGTGAAGTGCTTTTAAACCTTTACTAGCCGCTAAAACAAGGTACATTATGTTTATTTTATTTAGAAAGGGCACATTAGGAAGAACTAATTAGCGATAAGGTCCTAGAAAAGTGTGAAAGTGTCTTACAACACTTCACAACACCCTTGCAAAGGACCAATTAAAGTGTGTTTTTGCTAAATAAAGTTCTTAAAATAGTGTGAATGTTTACAAGACATTACAACACTAGTCCAAGACACCATTTATTCAACTTTAAGGTCAATTATCAGATCAAGCAAGGAAAAGGCTAATTTTTTTGTTACTACATTTTCCCCCCACTTTAGTGAGAGGATGACCCTATCAAGCTCTAAGTCAAATAAATCATACCTAGTCAAAGGCCAAAAATAAGAAACAAAACAAAAGGGATCCGGCACAATCTGATTCAATGTGATGTGAGGCAGTGGTTGTTTGTTCATAAAAATGTTGCTCACTTTGGGGTAGTGGAACCTCAATTTTTCCACTAGGTGAGTTGTCCCAAAATATGTGTATGTTCACTCTAGGTTAGTAGAACCTTAGTCTGTCCACTAGGTGAGTTGTCCCAACAAGGTGGTCTAGTGAGAAAGGCATGCTAGTGTGTCAGCTTCCCACTGTATAATGAGAAAGGCATGCTAGTGTATCAGCTTCCCATCATACTAACCATGCCAAAGTTATCCTCCTGATAACTTTAATAAGGTACCAAAATGAAAATTCTTTTTATAAATTATTGTGAATGTCATGTAAAGATTTTTTAAGGGGATTTTGCTTTGTTTGTGTAATTACTATTTGAGACATTGTACTGTCTCAATGGGGGACAAAATCAAAGATGTCGGTCGTCACCCATGGGATGCCTCATTTGCATCATGCCATGATAGTAGATCGTACACTCTTGGACGACATCAAACCCAATGAAACCACCAAGAAGAGGACACATCACAAGAAAAAAGGAAAATCACACCATTAAATTTTCCAAAAGATGTCATATATTTATGCCCCCACTTTAAAGCAGTTGCTACACCATCGTTGTGACCAATTGCTTTAAAGTGGCCAATGTTTTGATCCTAAGACATGAGAGCTTTCGTCAAAAAACCCTATGCCAAGTCATATGTTTCTAAAGCAAGCTACATCATGATATAGGAAGGAAGGGTTGCCCCCACAAACACATAAGGGATATATGGATTTGGGGTCAGTATGTCTATGCTACAATGTTGTCATAGAGCATGAAACTATCTTTCCCCAAATACACACAAAACTAGAATAATGACACAAAGAAAGTGAAAATATAGAAAAATCCTTTCAGGTGAACATTGAAGAAACATAAATGTCTCGAAACCTTGCATCATCCCCAAAAGGAAAACACGAGACAAATGAAAAAAATAAAACGAAAAGCTTTTGGGTCAACATGGAAGAGACATGAATTATAATATATTTTTGGAAAACACTTCAAAACATGCTTGGTCTCATTCATTCGCATCTTTTATTTGGTTTGCATAACTACCTAAAATCTTCTAGAAAGTGTAGCCTTTTTTAAAAAAATCAAAATTTTATTAAATTTAGTAGTACAACTTCACAGGGGCATAACTTTTGATTCAATTGTTGGATTTTAATTATAATATATTTTCGTAAAGCTCTCCACAAGGTGTTTGGCCTCGTTCATTTGCATATTTTATCTGGTTTGCACAATTGTCTAAACTCTTATTGAAAGTGGAACTTTTAAAAAATAAAATCAAAATTTTATTAAATTTGGTAGTACAACTTCACAAGATCATAACTTTTGATTTGACTGTTGGATTGTCAATTATAATATATTTTCAGAAAGCTCTCTAGAAGGTGCTTGGTGTTGTTCATTCACATTTTGATTTTATAACATTGTTGTGAGCAATTGCTTTAAAGTAGCCAATGTTTTGATCCTAAGACATGAGAGCTTTCCTCAGAAAACCCTATGCCAAGTCATATGTTTCTAAAGAAAGCTAAATCATGAAATAGGAAGGGTTGCCCCCACAAACACATAAGGGATATATGGATTTGGGGTCAGTATGTACTACCAAATTTAATAAAATTTTGATTTTATTTTTAAAAAGTTACACTTTTGAGAAAAAAAATTTAACTGAGTGGAGTATATTTTTCATGCACTTATGTACCACCCTTTGCGATTATCACAATTCAGTTAGTAGTCATGATGCAAAGTCCACTTCTAGCCGAGTTGAGAAATTTGACCATGCTAACCAAAAAAATTCACAACCATTTAGAAAGAAAAACAAAGGGTTCTTACAATTCAACCCCACTCCTCAACAACCAATTCCACCTGTAAATAATCAAGTGGCAGTTGTTAAAACAACAGTGCCTTTTAGTTATGGGGATTTGAAGAGACAATTCACACCTTTGCATTTTCCTACAATATAAACATCATCATCATCGTCCACTCTTTAAGCTACATCAACCTCCCCAACACTAATGTTGCTGCCACCCACACATTCACCACCCAGGGTCAAAGCCATATGGACAAAAAAGCCACCAAGAATAGACACCAAGTCATCTACAATAGCAGAAACATTGCCAATGGCATAGATAGACATAAATGCCAAAAGAGCAGCTAGGTTTTCATCATCTATAGCAGGTATGTTTCCATCTTCATCGCCTGATTCATCATCTCCTACACCAATGCCATTGCTAGAATCAAATGTTGCCACTGCCAGACCTGGGTTTTTAGATTAGAAGAAGCCATCTCTCCTTATATAAATTTATTAATTTTTTATGTTAATCAAATAAATATTTAAAAGTATTTAATTTATTGATAATTAAATAATTATATAACTATATTGAGTGTTCCTATTGTATTTTTTCATGCATCATTATTTCTAACATTCACTCTATATCTCATCATTTGAGACATATATTATGTGTAAATGATATTTGAAGTATATGTCATTGAGCTATATGAAATTTCTCTAGAGGCTCTAATAGCATATATATGGTCTAGCAATGAATTTTGTTGATTTTAATGGGGTTTTATAAGCCTACATAAAAATCCTATGGTCTGTATAGTGTGCTTGTTTGTGCATCATAGTTGATTAACATTATCCCTTTCCCATAATAATTGTATAGATTTTGCATGAAGGTCAAATGACATATATTTTATTGAGTTCTATGCGCCTTATTTGAAGGTTCCAATGGAACATATATCATTGACTATTATGGTGTTTTTTTGTTTTGTTTTAAGGTTGTATCAAACTCTTATAGTGTGCCTAGTGTTCTTGTTCACGCATCAAGGTTAAACAATATAGGCTCATGTTCATGATATTTGCATACCTTTTATGTGAAAGGATCAATGAAATATATATTATTGATCTCATGCATGATGATGATTGTATGGTTTTTGTTTCAATGTTGCATCACAATCCTATGGTATACCTTGTGTGCTTGCTCATGTATATGGTTGTTTAATATTAAATATTATGTATGATAATTATATAGGTTTCGCATGAAGAATATAATTATATATTTCATTGAGTTTGATGGAGATTATTTGAGGTTTCTAAAGGCATATATGTCGTTGACTTGAATGAGATTTATTTTAAGGTTTCACCATTTTTTATCACGTGCTTTGTCAAATTTTACTTTCATTTTTTGTTATAGGTAAAAAATGTTTTGAAGGGACCCCGAAACCCTTTACAAAATAAAATGCTGCTTCAGCAAATAATCAAAAATAGAGCAAGCAACCAAAAAGAAGCCAAAAACTAGCAAAATGGTTGTATGAAAATAACTATTTTCAATGATGATTGTATGGATTTTTCATGAAGGATATAATTATATATTCCATTTAGTTTAATGGGTATTATTTGATTTTTTTAACGACGCATATCCCATTGAGTTATATGATTGTTATTTTAAGGTTATAGAGTGCAAGTGCTAAATTGTGCAAGCATTAAACGACAGAGTGTAGGTGTTAACCAAAATAAGTATTCCATGAAAGCACTACTGTAAGGCTAAAAAATAACTAAAACAAAAAAACTAGATTTTTTGCATTCCCTCAAAAGTGTTGATCCATAGATTGAAAGTGCTAAACCAATAAGAAAAAGTGCTAAGGTACAAGGAAAAAGTGTTGATCTACTTAGAAATAAAACGTAAATGGTTTTTTGTAAAATAGAGAAAAAAATTAAATTGAAGGTTAAAAGGTATTAAATAACATAAAATAGGTTATTGATTAACCTTGGTTAGAGATATTATAAATAAGACAATGACAAAATGAAATAAATTACTAAGTATATGGAAAGCATAGATCAATAAGTAGGACTTTGAACCATGCTTAAGTGCTACTACACACAGAGTGTAAGAAAGCATTAGAAATATAAGTTTATATAAAAACACTTTGCGAAACTATTGGCTATGTATGCTTTGTCTAATTTTACATTCATTTTTTATTATAGGTAAAAAATGTTTTGAAGGGACCCCGAAACCCTTTACAAAATAAAATGTTGCTTCAACAAATAATAAAAAATAGAGCAAACAACCAAAAAGAAGCCAAAAACTAGCAAAATGGTTGTATGAAAATAACTATTTTCAATGATGATTGTTTGGATTTTTCATGAAGGATATAATTATATATATTCCATTTAGTTTAATGGGTATTATTTGAATTTTTTAAGGGGGCATATCCCATTGAGTTATATGATTGTTATTTTAAGGTTATAGAGTGCAAGTGTTAAATTGTGCAAAATTCAAATTGAAATCATGACACCTAAGAACTCTCTATCTGAGCCCACAGGATCATGTTTGGCTCCTCTACAATAACCTCTCTCAGTTTTTGTTATCTCAGAGTCATTTTCCTATGGTGTCCAGTTTTCACTTGATGGAAAAAGTGTTAAATGTAAGTAGCGTAAAGTTGCAAAGTGGTGCAACTTTCATTTTGCAACTCGTGTGACCAAACAGACTGTTCCAACACATCCGAATGGGTACATTTATGCTAAGCATGGTCCTCTTTCACACCCAAACACGCAGAATCTCTCTGAGCAACATTCAACTGACTTGATCCCTTAAGGGTCCAAAGTGTAAAAGGACAACAATCTTTGATGGTTATTTCTAATATTATACAATCAGCACCAAGGGTATGCGTCCTTGAGCTGAAGCCACTGGTGAAGTTTCTTAAATTTGAAAAAAAAATTGCATTGGCTCCCTACTTGGTCTTGATTTGTGCTTTTGTGCCTAAGGGTAGGGTTTAGGGTTTTGGTCTAAAAACCCTCGTTTCATATCTGCATGGTTGTAAATACTTTGGCATTTTATTTTCTCATTGACTTGTTATACCCAATTACTGATCATCTAAGTTACAATTTGAGCCATCACAGTCGTCGTTTTCACCAGCCCCTTGGTTTAGGTCTTTCAGTCACCAAATTATCTCATCACTTTAAATTTTCCTACAGTCGAGTGAAAACATTGCACATTAATATGACTTATGTCTTAAGTCAATTTTTCCTGAGGGTCTTAGTCTTGTTGACCTAGTTAGGTCCCCTTTGTTAAAACTAACCTTGTTGCACATACAGATTGTTAGTCATTTGATCAACAGGTTTGATCTCGGCCATCGCTCGCCAACCCCATGGGATTTAAATATTAGTTTATAAAATGCAGCTCGGAGTCAGTGGGTTGTTGACATGTGTCCCGTTGCAAAGGTGGGGCCTGGTCTCCACTATCATGCCCAGTGCCTAAAGGTTCCAAATTGATGGCTTAGAGGTGAAGTTGAGATTTAATCTCAACCGTTCCCTACTCACCCCATAGGAATTAATATAATTCTTTATAAAATCAGTGGGGTCAGCAGGTGAGTGACACATGGATCTCTTCCTCCACTCAGAGAAGGGTGGTGGAGCCCATAGATGGATGAATTAGCATCCAACTAATAGGTTTTTATGGGCTGAAGTATTGGTGAGAAATGGCGATGAAATCCAAATTTCATTGACTCAATCTTTGTCATCCAATATGCCATCTCACGAGGAGATCAATGGTTGATTGGTAAAATAAAAAATGTGGCCGTGTGAGCCATTTTGCTTTGCTTGAGTGAGAAGTAATGTCATAAATTTGTAGGGTTATCCAGAACTAATCCTAAGGCATATGAATGATTGCTTTCTTCACATGCATGAGGATTGCAAATAGGTTTCAAGGCATCTTGGAGATTGATGGCTGAGATTTAAAATAATGAGAGCACACATAGAATTGGTTTCCCCCACATGGGAAATATAATGAGATGAAGCTCAAAAAATAATAGTTTCTTGCAAGTGTTTATATAAACCATATTTTAATGCCTATGACTTGTGTAGTAGCACTTCCATGGTTCAAAGTATCATTTATCGGATTCATGCTTCCATTTTATAATTAATTTTTTATTTGTCATTGTCTTATTTCTAATATTCCTTAAATTGTTTGTTAATCAATAACCTCTTTTATGTTATTTAATAATTTTTAACTATTTTCAATGATGATTGTATGGATTTTTCATGAAGGATATAATGATATACATTCCATTTAGTTTAATGGTTATTATTTAAATTTTTTAACAATGCATATCCCATTGAGTTATATGATTGTTATTTTAAGGTTATAGAGTGCAAGTGCTAAATTGTGCAAGAATTAAATGACAAAGTGTAGGTGTTAACCAAAATAAGTATTAAACAATGAAAGCATTACTATAAGGCTAAAAAATAACTAAAACAAAAAAACTATATTTTTTGCATTCCCTCAAAAGTGTTGATTCATAGATTGAAAGTGCTAAACCAACAAGAAAAAGTGCTAAGGTACAAGGCGCGAGCATTGATCTACTTAGAAATAAAATGTAAATGGTTTTTTGTAAAATAGATAAAATAATTAAATGGAAAGGTTAAAAATTATTAAATAACATAAAATAGGTTATTGATTGGTGTTCATGAATCATGAGAAAGAATATCAATAAACATTGTTTTCAAATAGAAAATTTTCACCTCATTAACTGAAGAAATAAAACCTCAGGACAATAATTAATTCAGGGTTTAGCCAACAGAAAAGTATTTAATTTTTTTCAACCCAACAATCCTCTTCTCATATTTGGCACCATTTTTCTCATGTAATTTGACAAGCTACCAACTTAAACAAACACTACATTATTGCAAACTTCATCAAGTTAATAAGGCTCTCAAGATGATCTTACAATTTTTAGTTCCTCAAAAATAGTGTCATTTTATTAGCATGATTTGTTGGGATAACAATCTCATCCAAACCAAAATACAAATTATAAAATCAATCTAAGGGTAATAAAGTTAGGACTGTTGTTAATCAACTATTTGTGTCGTAATCATTGCCTTAGTAGTAATGATATTGTTTAGTATATGGCATAAAAGATATTTAACTGGGAAAAAGTACAAAGTTGTCACACTTTCGACCAACTTAAAGCACAAGTGAATTTAAGTATTTCTAACTAAAAATTAATTTTGGTCAAACATATGATTTTGTAAGATTGATTCTAGCTAAGTTAGATATTCTTTCTCATGATTCATGAACACCAATCAAGTTTTCTCCATCCTCCAATACCTCCAACATACAATTAAACATGTTATAATTTATCCATCATTATATTCTCTGATAACACAAGAATGTGACTTTGAAATCTCTATCAAGTGTAACCTGGAAGGCTTGAAGAATATATACATTTTCTGAAGTAATTATATATCATGTGGACACCCTTACAATAATTTCAACTCAAAATTAACCATATCTATAAAATAAACTCCATTAATATCCTTGTTTCTCCACTAACACAAATTTCTTGCTTCAAAAAAAACTTAGTGGGATTCAAACTATCGACCTTCAAAATTGCATTAACATCTTCATGCGGACTAGATTCCACCTCTTGTGTGAGTTTCCTGATGTAGTAGATGATTCGTTAATGTAGTGTCCATGACCAGATCTTTGGTAAAACCTTCCCCTAATACTACCTTCTTGTACTACAGAGGACCAAAGGAAGGTATTGAGGGAGTATCACGTTTATATTAGTGATGATCACACACATTCTCCAGAGTTCATGCAAGGTTGCTTCCAGATGTTCTATAGTGTTTTGGCTCAGAGGGGCATAGCATATGGTTGGCATATAATATGGTTAGATAGCTATGCAACATAGTTCAAGAACTCACACATGTTCTACTAGTTGAGTAGGATGCATGTTAGTACAGGTATTCATCATATGTGGAACTTTTGTGATGCCAGGTATGCAAAGGGGGAGCATGATGGTGCAAGATCATGTGTGAAAAGAGCATTAGCACGAGAAGAGTTAAAGTATAAATACAATGCAAAGTTGACAGATGCAAAATGAATCGTCAAGTGGTGTAATGCTCGAACGATGGGTCCAGGTAATGAAGGTATGTCTTCAATTCATAGAATTTTTTGGTTGATGGATGATACTAACATTGCACCATATGAGTATTGTTGTACACTAACAGGATCGAGTGAGCTACACTCTTTCCTTACCTCAAACTCAGGTTCATGGAGTATCAATACACCAAAGATGACATGCTTTTGTTCTTCATGTACAATGCAAGCCTGGAATGATTGTGAATCAAAGGAGTGGGTTGAGAAATGGTTGACAAGTTATCTTAGCCCACTTCACGCATATCACCCTCTGACAACATTGGAACTAACATAGATGGATTCATCGATTGACTTTGACCACATATTAGATCTAGTTCAACCAGGTCATATATCTACTTGCTTAGTTTTTGAAATTCCCATTGCTATCTTACTTTGTAGTGTATTCGTAATGTTGACAAATTTTAAGAGATTCGTTGCACATATCAATGCAAGACATGTTTATTCAGTTATTGTAGATGAA